>JAGFPH010000731.1:347201-362988 GCA_018207615.1 Philaenus spumarius
AATGAGGTATCACATGACCATACTTCCCATTTAAAAATATTGAGTCGTCCCCGAAAATTCCGATTTTGAGTTGGGGGGCAACATTGCCCTATGCATGGGGAAGTGTGCTTTTATGACCTATTAACAACCCCTGGGTTTGGATTTTCTATCAATGCTCGGTGGAGAGTTAAGGGGGTGTCTCCAGACTTTTAACTAACCCTGTACATATTATAATAGCTTGTCCTCTGTCATAGCTCAACCGCTATGGTACTTGCCTCATAAGCAAGACGTCCCGGGAAAATATTAAAAGCCCCAAAAAACATGCTCGTTAGCCGAAAGGCACAAAGTGGCATGGAAAGCAAAAAAAAAAAAAAAAACATAATAGTTAGCATTTCCCCTGTCCTGCTACATAACAACACCAACTGTTAAACTAACAACTATTGGCTATTACATGAATGAAATGGATGTAATCAGCTGTTTTATGGTTGATTCGGGGTTTATTGTTAACAGCCGATTGTTTTCACGCTTAATAAAGTAATATATAGGATGTTAAAATTATAAACTATTTTATATTCCTAATTTATTTAAATGAGAAAACGACACTTGAATAGTTGTTGATTTAAAAAAACAAAAACAGAGCTACTAACGAATCGCAACAAAAATATATTTGAGCACCCATTATCTTTAAAAAAATAATAATAGAACACCTTATATATTTCTGTTTTGTACAATATACTGTAAATTTGTCTTTTACCATGGTTGTGTACTGTGCTGTCCTCATGAGTGTGGACCTGGAAAGAACGCAACCGGCACAGCACAGTGCATTGGTTTTGCCCTGTCACTTATTTTAAATGCATTTCTAAAAACATCGGTCTGCATCTCTTCTCTTGAAAACACGGAAGTTCTCTTTATTAAAAATTAGTAAGTGTGTTTAACAATAGTATTGAAGAATGTTACCGAGGTGATTTGAAAGTCGGCAGTTCTGAGAAATCGGAGGGTTTATAGTTCCGCAAAACATATCAGTGACATGGCTAGTTCAGCCGTGGCCAACGGCACCAGTCTTAGCGCCTGTAAATCTCAGGTCCACAATCGTGAGTACTACACAGTGGTAGTGTACTATACTTTTGTGCCGTGTTTTAATACAATGTACTGGGGGTCTGCGGGTACCCGAATTTTCGGGCGGGTTTGTTTCACTACCTGAGGGTCGGGTGAGTCCGAAATATACGTTAAAATACAGTCGAGTATTTGGTTAAATTCGGATAGTGAGGAATTCAAATTAATAATGAAATTTCCTTGTAGGTAGAAAGCAAAAATGAGCCCATAAAAGTTATTTCAACATACAAAATAAAGACAATGTGTCAACAATTTAAACTTTCAATTTTTCAATCTTCTTTATTCATATTAAAATCACAACAAACGATCTAGACTAGACACATGGAACAAATATGGAATCAAACGTCACGTTGGTTAAAACAGCTAGACATCTGTCGTTTACTTCAAGTCACGTACAAACACAATTATTATTCTGATGAAAAAAAGTCAAAAACCTAAAGAGTAAAAACAAGTTGTGTGTTTTATGTGCGACATGGCCATAATAATATTGTCTTGCATAATCCGTGCGTATGCCTACCAGTCCGGTTTATTATTATCTATGTTGTATAATTCGTCACTTGAGAATTGACTAAGCGATCATTTCCCCCGAATTTTACGAGAGAACCTTTTCTCCGACAACTGTTACTGCGGTGTGATATTCATTTGACTTTCTGGACTTAGGCCAACATTTTGACTTGCATACAAGCTGTTACCAGAAATGAAATGCAAAGCCAATATGTCAACATTAATGTAGACTGACAAACGGATACCCGGTCGTAGTAAAAGTTTTCAGCGCAACGGTCGTCAGTCATAATGTCATGACAGTTCACTTTTGTTTTCCTCTGTTCAGCAGTCTGTATTTTGTGATTCCGTGTTCTTTGAGGTTATAATGAACACCAGCTTCGTTCGTTTCACATCACGGTCAATCAGGTTCGTTTATTGTTTACAATTTGTATGAAAATAAATGTTTCTCTTTTTTTTTTAACTACTTTGTTAGTTGCATAGTTTTATTTTTCATTGGTTTTGTACTGTGTAGTTTAGATTTCCTAAAATAGACAATTTTATCTTTAGAAATACTGGCGTAGCCGGTCCTAGTCCTGCTAGGCCTACGAGTTTTGTAACAAATAGCCGTCATGGGAGAAATACCAATACAAACCAGCAATCAGTACTTTCAGGAATAGAAAAAATATTTCAACTAGCCTAATAATTTAGTTTGGTTAGACTAATTACGTTTATAATAACTTACTAAGTGACAATATAATATTTCCAAATTCTGAGTCAAGTGCTGAATTCAGAGGAAAAAGTTCTATTTTCTAAATATAACATCATCGCTTGCTTCGAGTTTTCGTTTACTATCCGACCAGACCCGGGTAAAAAATTTCACTACCCGAACCAAAAAATCACTACCTGCAGACACCTACAATGAACTAAACAAAATAAGGCCTAATTTACCAAAAAGTTGTATATTTAAAAACATATGCAGAGGGGTGAGCCATACAAGTTGAACAATTTAAAAAATATCAACAGATGCATTTTTTATTTATTTTGGATACAAACATAAACTAAATAATTTGACCACGCAGCTGAACCGCCTACGTGAGTTGAGCAAATTTCCAAAATTAAGTTTATAGGCCTATGTTTTAGGGTTTCAACCAACAATTTGGGAAGTAGGTCTATTCACGACGGTGCTGAATAGCTGCAAAATGGTTTGCACGCCATGCCGCATATTGGGAGTATCTTCAATACAAAAAGCATTGCGTGCTTCGCAAGCCTACCCCGCAGTAGAATCCGCCACATGGCTTTGAACCGGGTACTTCTGTGGTATTTTACGTTTTGATCGATTTCGGGGGAACCAAGCGAGCTATAAGGTCGCGTAAAAAAACAAAATATGCAGAATAGCATCCTACACTTATATTTGTAGAAAAAACTCAAAAACAAATTTATTCTCGTCGGGAAATCTAAAAAATAGTTACTTCCGGTCAAAAACGTGCTTCAGATTGTTGGATTTTTTTTTTCCGTCCGAGCGACGTAGACAACCAACATGTGTACCAAATCGGACTTAAAATGCGGCCGCTAGAGTGCGAATACATATATATACATATATGATTTTGAATGACACTCCCGACCTTGGGTCACTGCAATAGCTCATTTTTCCTATTCGCTAATAAATGAGTGGAAACAAAGAAATAGTTGGCTGAGCCAATGAAGGTCCAGCATTCTTTGACCTTGCATCTGTAGCTATGTTATTGAAAACTGTATTCATAACATAACAACAACAGCTGTAGACCTGAAAATATGAATGCTGTGCGAATAGTTTTAGGTGGCAGAGCTTTGGACTAGAGATAATCTTTAGCACCTTAGACAAATGTATCCCCCCCCTCCCCCAATGATCATTCAGGATTTAACTGCTCGTGCAGTTTATGTTGGAACAGAAATTGAAAAAAAAACAGGTTTTTTACCTACAGTTGCTGAGAAAGACACTTGTGCCCATTATGTTATGCAAAATTGCATCAAACATTTAATAACTTTGCTATAATTTGGTCGTTGGTCAGACACTACATTTAATATATTTAACTCTTTTTAGTATTCTTGCCTGTCACTTTTAGCTAAAGTATCTTATCTTATTAAATGAAATTTGTTTAGATGGTGAAGCAGAAGAAGAAGAAGTGCGACCCATCAGGGATTGGCTGGAATGGTTCTACATCCTGAGCAGGGTTCTAGTTTTGTTTAGCATTGTTTACTTTTATTCATCACCATTTCGTTTCTTCGTGGTTTCTACGCTCGGTATCATCATGTACCTGTAAGTATGATCTTTCGATTACAAACCTAACTTTACTAAACTAAACTGTATGTTTAATCTTTTCATCTAATTGAATGTGTCTGAAACCCCTACTATTTTCTAAAGTTTTTGGAACAAAGTTCTTTAACGTGATTTCGGAAGTAGTTAACGAATAGAAAATGTAATACGTAACGAAAAAAAGTGTCATTAATCGCTATGGCAATGAATGTAAATATATTCAAGAAACATGTGTTTTGGTTCATCAATTTAAATTAAGAGATTGGTTCCTTCCGGTGTAGTTCAAATATTATCGTCAAGCTTTGAAATACATTCTACAAACATTAAATGTTGGTTCATCAGTCTAGGCCTAACCTAAAATTATTGTGTGTGTATATTTAATTTATTTTACCTGCCTTAACGGCAACATACATACAATAAAATTTTAGGTTAGACCTAGAAAGTAATTTTAAGTCTAGGCCTAATCTAAAATTATTGTATGTATGTTGCCGTTAATACAGGAAAAATAAATTAAACATATACACACAATAATTTTAGGTTAGGCCTAGACTGATGAACTAACATTTGATGTTTATTGAATGCATTTGCAATGAATGGACATTTAACTGTGCTTATCTTCTTCTTTTTTAAATCTACACTTTTATTGTAATTACATTAAACGAATGGAAACAGTAAATATTTGTATGAAAAACAAACTAATATTAAACGGCAATTAAAAGATTAAAATTATGTGTATATGTTGCCATAGGGAATCCAATCCCAGATGATATTTTTGATCCCGGAATTTCGGGACTGCAAAACCGAATCCCGGGATCCGTTAAATTCCAACTACTGTATCTTGATAAAAGGCCTAAAAGCATGTATTTATGATGTAACGATGTAGTATTATTTATATAATTATCATTATAACAAAATAAGCCATATTTATTTAGCACTAGTGGACCCGGCAATGCTTCGCTATTGCTTTATTTAATTTTAAGGGTAGTTATCAAATTTCATTCTTTTGACTTAAGTTATTGAATTGCAAATGGTGTTTATGTCAACAATTTATATAAACAATATTTTAAACAGCATATATGTAAGTAAATAGATATGTAACAACCGATGTTTGAATTGAATTATAATACAGTAAGCATTTTTCGTTGATTTTTGTTTGTGTTGTTTGGCAATCTAACCTAAAAAAGCTGTTTTGGTTTTTGAAGAATAATAACCCGATTATAAATTAGAGAAATTGGTTGCAAATAAAAGTGTTTTGGTTCATTGTAGGCCTAACCTAAAATTATGTTCAGTTTTTGATCCATAACAGTTGTTTTATTTATAATAATATGTAACAACCGATGTTTAAATTGAATTATAATATAGTAGGCCTAAGCATGTTTTATTGATTTTTGTTTGTGTTTGCTTTTAATTTGTCAATCTAATCTAAAAAGCTATTGGTTTTGAAGAATAATAAACTGATTATAAATTTGCTAAAGTTGCTATGGTAATGAATGTAAACAAACATGTGTTACTAAGCATTTTATACGAACAGCTGTTTTTGAGCGCTATGGTCTTGAGTCTATACAAAAGAGGCTGTTTAGTTTTTTCCAAATTTGAAACTTTTTCGGGAAACTTTTCAATTTTTTCTTTATATAAAAACCTAGTTCGGACTATTACGAACATTTTAAAACAAAAAATTGCCAAATTGGTCCAGCAGTTCTCAATTGATGTGATTTCAAAGAAACAGCAATTCATTTTTATTATATAGATTTCTTTTGTTTAAAAAAATATTGAAAAACATTAATCACACTAAAAGTAGCAAAAACATTTTACGTCAATGTGGTCGGGTCGGTAGGTAAACTAAGAATCAACTAAAAAAACGCAATTGCATTTTTTTTAAATAAAAAAAAATTAAATATGTTGCATAGTAAAATAATGAATTACTAATATACTAAGTAAAAGGTGTACCTAATGAAAACAACTAAACATCCCGTAATACGTTTTAACAACAAACAAAACTTTGCATACTTTATATGTTTATAAAAAATTCTGTTTAGGTTTTAAAATTAATTTAATTTATACAACTTAAACAAAATTGATAAAATATAATCATTATAATGAAGCCAAACTGCCTTGCTGTGTTAACCGATATGCAACAGTTTCTTTTACGATTGAGAAATGAAGAGGTACATCAAAGATGAAGGCCTTATAATTCGAATGGAATACCCAGAAGATGAGGATAAGAGAAAGGCCCAACGAAACAAACAACATCTCTTGAGATAGAAACTAATCAAGATGTAATGATAAGAGGTGCCAAAACACACTTTGGAGTATCTATGCCCTACTCTCTGGTGGAACTTCACGGAATTGAGTCGAGTTATTAAAGATTTATATCTGATAATACAAAATAATTCTGTTTATTAATATTAACTTTTGTTTTTAGGTATCATTTGGGATTCTTCAGACCAGTACAGCCGGATAGGGTGGAACCGCAGCCGGAAATTCCTCCCGCTCCAATTGTAGGGGTCGATAACAACAATATCGAACCCGCCCCTAACCCCGCCCCTAACCCCGCCCCAGTAGAAGAAAGTCGCCCTGCTCCTCCGGAACCCGACAGGCCATCGCTTCTTGCCCTCACTTGGTCCGTGTTTTCGAGCTTCTTCCTGTCTCTAATACCCGAACAACCCAACAATGTTCTTTAATCTGTGATACTTAATAACCTCATTGTACAAAGTACTCCTGGCTTTATATTACATTGCGTTTATTAATACAATTGCTGTAGTTATGTTTTATTTATTATATGTAGAACTCTTTGTTATATTATATAGGCTATGTATATTCCTGGAAAGCATGCTAGATATTAGATTGGTTTTCAAGACACTGTACATTGTATAGATTTTTAGTTAAGTTAGAGAAATATGTGTAACTTTCTTTTCCATTTTCTCCTAGAGCCATCTTGTCCTTATTATAATATAATTTTATAATAAGAAAATGTAAAAAATATATGTGTTAAATTTTAAAACTTTGTAATTTTGAATGCTCTGTCAGTGATACATTTAAAAAAACAAAATTTTAACAAAACTTCCTCAACATCCTCCCGGTATTTAAAAAAATACTATTTATAATATTTTGAAAATAATTTTCTCAAAACATAGCAGCCATTTGAGGTAAATTAACTTTACCACACCAGTATTCTCTATAATCAAACTATAATTGTTACTACTCTTTGGTAGATGGTTTCTACCATAGTTTAGAGTGCATCACTTGTAGCTTGATTTCAAGGCTCTAAATATCTGCGGACTTCAGTTTGCGGTCAGCCTAGCATGATGTATATAGCTCGCTACAACCTCAGAATTGGTAACACCCCTAAGGGCTGGCTTGATAAATTAATTGTTCATCGGGTGTTTGAGCCATATTGCTATAAATAACTTATAATACCACCCTTTCATATTATTGGTCTCACTGGTTTTAAAGTATGTTAAGAAATTAAATTAAATTTCTTTAGTAATAACAATAATTGCATTAAATTAGGTACTTCTAAATTTGTAGTTACTATTGTACATATTATATAAAGCTGGAATAAAAGTTGAACTTTTTCAATTTACAAATTAATTCCAATAAATATATAAAACAAATTTTTGTTATTAAAAATGTTTTGCTTTAAAATAAGGTTCAGAAATGATCAAAGGTTAAATGTAAACTTACATTATTTATGCAATATAGTGGGTAAAGCATAAAGTATGATAATTATATATTTATGCATACACTAACCGGTATTTTTTAAATGTACAATAATGTTTTTTTTATGGACAGTTGTTTAAAAATAGGTAACATTAGTTTTTGGAATATTTAAGCTAGTATGCATTTACTAGTATTTTAAATAAGTTTTTAATAACTTATAGCTTATAAAAGTAAATTTTGTTTTATATGTGTGTAAAGATGTACAGACATGTACATAACTAATCTATATAAATGTTGTGAACATTTAAAAAAAACATTTAGATGTATTGATAACTGACAAAATAATGAATACATACCTTGTTTAGCAATGCTATTGGACATGTTTTAGCCTGAAGATAGCGTCGAAACGGTGAAACATGTCGCACTAATAACACAGATTGCTAAAATATACTACAAGGTGAAGAAATCCAAGATTAAAATGAATTTTATGACAAAATAAACATTTTTACGAAACAGCCTACATTTTGTTTGAATGTATTAGCTGATTTGATTCAAAGGTGCTGAAATTACTGTCAAACATATTAAAATGTTTAAATTAAAACATCACTGAATATAAAAGTTTGGTTTCACAGAAGCTAAACCGTTTTATTGTGTAAATACTTTCTTAAGCAAAACAAAGCAAAGTTTAGTAATAGGTCGGACTACTCTGACTTTTTTTATAAAAATTCAAAACTGCTGAAGGATCATTAAGCTTTTTGAAACACTTTGTTAAATAATGTTAACATTCCATTTGCTTAATTTTTTAAAATTTGAGTATTCATTCTGTATTTACTCGTGTTGAACATGTTTAATTATTTGTTTAGAATATATGAAAACTGTAACAAAATATTAAAATATATAAATTTCTAGCTTTAACTTTAATATGTGCTTCTGTGTGTCACTTGTAAATGTACATTGTGGATATTTAAAATTGTACGATATATTATAAAATAAGTGTCCTATCTAATGACATTTATTGTTGAGTTAGTTGTTAGGGACTCAGTTTCAGTTATACATTTAAAGCCATAAAATAATGTTTTATGTTTGTTCCTTTATATCTATAAAGTGTTTGTTTTTAAAGATTGTTATTAAGAATATATAATTAAAGACAGTGCAGCTCAGAAAATGAAATAATTTTTGCCAGTACAAAATCGGGAAATTGTATGAGAAATTATTCGTCAAATATTTTCAGTTGATAAACATATCCTTTCATTTTCTAAATTTACTCTGAGATAAGCCTGCAAGTGTATTATTGTCTACAAACTTTAAAAGCAGGAAGATATTAGATGCCCCGCTACAAAGTTTCTAAAATTGTAAATATTTTTGTATTAAACAAATTTAGTGATATATCATTGTATTTGCATTGAATGATTCTCTGTTAATAAGTTGTGGATAATTGATGAATATGGAAATTGTAGTTTTATACCTAAAATGTTTATTTATAATTTTGTATATAACCATACTTTTTCTTTATTCGAATTTACAATGAATGTATGAATCATGGTGCATTGTCCTGACCTATTCCACCATAAATAAACTTACTGTTTCTACAATATAACTATTGTAAAACAAATTCTATCTGTATAAATATTAGGCAAATTAAATCTTGTAATATTTATCTTACTACTCACAATAATTTGTATATTTAAAGACTTGAATTAATAAATAAATCAGCAGACTTGCTATGTAATAAATGGTTCTTGTTTATTTTATGTGTTTTATATCACTCTCGACAACTAAAGATATTTACTTGGTTTTAGTACATTTCTCGGAAAACTTTATTGTTGTGAATTTCATTGTACCAAATTCACAGTGGCCTAAAACTAAGTGGTCTAAACAGATAATTGTATTGGCTACCACTAAAATATTAGGTGTTAAACTTCTTTTTTGTCCAATTTAGATGTAAAATTAGCTGTTTCAGAAAAAGTCACCTTTAAAAAATAGTTCAATCTTTAACTTTGTTGTTGGATGTAGAAACGGATGGGGTGTCATTTGAAAATAGAAGGTACTAATGTTATAACATTTCAAAGTGGATATTGGGTCTCAAAAAACAGCTACTTGATCAATTTTAAAGACCTTGATAAGTAAGATAGCTTTGTATATTTATGTAGTCAAGAAATCCGTTTTTGTGAACTAATAAACTTAAAAATCATTTACTTAAGAAATTATTGTTAACAAATAAATGACAGTTATAAAGTTTCCATAGAGTTAAAAATGGTCTTGGTTTTGGATTAAACAGCTAGTTGACAATATTGGAATCCTTTCTTTATTGGGCCTCAATAAAAAAGGAAACAACTTTCTTTTAGGATCGAGTAGGAAAGGAAAGTGAATCTCTTGTTCTCATGGTTATTACTTGAGATGGGAGAAAGTGAAGAATGGTTCAGTCTCACTCGGGTGGTCAGCATTAAAACAGGCTTATGTCATGAATTCCATCTTCTACATTGTTGTAAGTATACGTATCTTACTGTAGATGCCATACATTTTTGTTTAAAGTGACATCTTGGATATGCACTATTGATAAAAGTAATGGAGAGTCAATGAGAAGTAAAGGTTTAAAATTTATCAGTTTTATTAGTAAAACACATTTAGAAAAAAAAAATCATAGTTAAATTAATGTTAACTGTAAGTTTATATTACCTCTGAAAATATCCTTAGGGTCATTTTATTACTGCTATAATAACAAATATAGAATCACATGATATATCGTAGGACAAAGTTATTAGCTTTGGATCAGAAATATTAATTTACAAAAATATGGTTATCGTACCCTCAATTAGGCCCTATGTAGATAAATTACAGTAATTAGGTCACCGAACAGAATTTCAGTGATTTTCCACCGTACTTACGTTTCAGTTTCATGAAATGGTTAAACTATAGGCCTAAGAAAGACTGTCGGAGAGGCATACCAATTATAATTTGTATAAGTTGCAAAAAACAATAGTGACAATAATAACCTCAATATTTTGCGAGTCATTCAAAGTATGGGCAAAAAGACAAATGTAGGCGCATGAAAACGTAACAATTGACAGACAGATAAAATGATAAGTGTTTCATCCACTTGGTATCCAATAAACTCATTTAGACTCATCCAATATATTGATTTAGACTAGGCTAAGTGAAACAAATTTTTGTTACAATAAAGAAAAGATTTTTTTAGCTATTTGGAATTTATCAGGAAAATTTAGTTATGTAATAGTTTTCTATTCTGAAAATTGGTAGTGGAATAGTATGATTAAAATTCCCCTTATTTTTCTGTCAAAGTAATAAATGTATTTTTATTTTTTTTTTTTATGTAAAAATGATGCATGAAGAACTGCATACCGGTAATTTTTTATTTCAAATAACCTAGACTAGGGTGTTGAAAATTCGTTGAGTTTCGAATTAACAGATTGAAAATTATTATAACTAACTGGATTATTAAATAAAAAGTCAAGAAATCAATTTTTCTCAACTTAAAAGCACCAATTTTTAATTTGTGAATGCTCAAAAGAAAATATTACACAATATTTAATGTGTTGATCCCTTATTACAGTATAAAATAAAATTGATAGAAACACTAAACAAGATTATTCATGAAGTGAATACCGTACTTTGACCTCACTCTGTCTAACCTCTGTACTATCATGAAATAAGTCATTGTAAATATAACCTAGTATCTAACCATGTATGTATTTTGAGGTATCATGTTTCTGTTTGTTTAGCCTTTCCTTACATTTTTCAACTCAATGGTCACGTCTAAACCTTTACCTGATGAAAGGTTGACTGCGTTTCAATTCTTCATGGGACCTGGTCCGGAGTCGGTCGTCCAGAGTATTTCTTTTAGGCCAGAAGATGGTTTGAGGTTCAGGGAAAAGTTTGAACAAAAATATGGACCTCGTGGAAGAGATCTGATTGAAAGGTTTGGGCAAGGGTTGGGTCCAGGAGGTCCTTCTGTTTTAGATCCTGATAATTTTATACCAAAGGTGAGAGTATATTTGAAATTTAAAAAAATTTACAACACACTTCAGGAGCTATGTTTAAACAAGATAACAAAATGTGTTATTAACAATGTTTCCTAAAGGTCCTGCCAGATATCTTGGTAGTGACAATGAAATATATTACTTACTTGAAAACGTACAAGTTTTCTACTAGTGGGGAGGTGAATTTGGTAAAATATGTAAAATTACAAAGTTGGCTAACCCTCAAACCTGTACTCCTGTATGCATCTGTACTACTGTAGTACAACCAACATGCTAACTTTTGTACTACAGTAGTACAGACGATGTTTGGTCACTCTGTATGAGTGTGACCCTCTTTTCTGGACGCCATTTTGGAAAATAACGGATGCAAATATTTAATTGTTCGTTCTTTGGATACCACTCAACTTAAGAACTTGATATTGGTGTCAAATAATATGTTTTTGGGGTCAAGGAATTAAAAAAAAAGTATCAACTAATTCATGCATGCAACACATCACCCATTTCCAAAATGGGGACCAAAATATGGCATTAAATTAACTTCTATTTAATTATTTTTCAACTATTACAATCTTTCTTTATTTAACAAAGATAACTACATTTCTTCTTACTCAAACATGAAAAACACAATTAATTAAACATGATATATATATTATTCTTTTACTCAAATAAGTAATCCACAATAAAACAAGATATTGTATTCTTTTACTCAAACATGAAAACCACAGTTAAAAATGTCCTTTATGTGGGCCTAACTTCCTCGTGCGACGAAAGAGTTACACTGTTTCATCCTCATCATTCTGGTTTGAATAAACAGTATGTTGTTACACTGCTCTAGGTAACACTCACACACTTTGAGACATGGTAGCTTGCTTATTTTAGACACGAAATTAGATCGAGCACAATCTGTAGAATATCACGAGCTGCTTGTATGTGGGTGGGAATGGATCTTCCATCAATTTAGGTTTTAATTAACCATTATCATCATACCATCCTCAATCAAGTAAATCAGGCAACAATGGCTTAGCCTCAAGGTTTTTTTTTACAAAAATACTTGGTAACATGCACGTTGGATGTGTAGCTTTAATGAAGCTTATGTAGGAGGATGCATTTCTGGTGATTTTTTCCCAAACTGTAATTCCCAAAGTTTATTGATTGATTTAGAAATTTGGCCATCTGCCTTCCCACTAAACTGGGAAGGTTATTGCAATAAGTGTTGACAGTAAAAAGAATTAATGGTAAATCCTGGTGTTTTTAGTCAGGCATTTATATAGTTAACCTTTCACTTTCTTGCTTGCCTTGTTAACAGTTTCTAGGTCATCTTCCAAGATATTTAGCGGGACATATATAATAAAATTGTTACGGAAACACAAAATGAAATGAGTAATGTTGTAGTAACACCAATGCTATATAAAATGTTATTCGTAAGTTGGTAAAGATCAAATAATATTGGCATCATTTTGTTGGTCAATTAAAAATGTTTACTAACATTTTTGTTCTTAACAGGAATGTTACTAACCTACGGTACCTAATGTTAAAAACTTCATTACCTAGTGTAAACTCGGCTTTATTGTTTACTATGATGCTAATTAATTGTAAATGTCATGTGTTTTATTCAAATAATATAAATGCACAAAAGGTTAAACTTCATCAATAACTAGTACTGGAGTGAAATAACTCCAGTAAACACTTGCCAACTAGGAAAAATCAAACCTTTAAATTGAGAGCAAATGATAAATATTTTTTCATATTAATTTTAAGAAAAATTTGTGAGTCTTAAATGTTTTTGCCAAAGTGATTTTAATTTTTTAAATGAATACAGTGTTTAGATTTTTAAATCTTTGTGATACATACTTTATAATTATTTTGTTCACAATCTTTGTATATATTTTCTTAATATAACATTATTTTGTTTTCAGCCTCAACCAAAGAAAAAGAAACACAATTTGCCCAAAAACTCATCAACAAAAAAACCAACCACCACTACTAAAAAAGGCTGAAATTACTTTATTGTTTTAATTAATAACAAGTACAAATATTCCATTGTTTATTTAATTAAGAGGCATTCAATGTGTGTTAATGCCAATGAACTGATTTTTATATTTTGTTATGAATAAAATATTTTGTAAATATGAGAGTTTATTTTCTTTAGTCCTAACATATTATTCTGCCTACAATTTTCTCTTTTTTAAACATTTAGATGTGGTTTGGTTTTATTTAGTTTGTAGTTTTAAAACAAGATTCACAATGTTTTAAAACAAATTGTACTAATTTGACATCTGGCACCAAATGTATTTTAAAATCTAAATTTTTGGATAACGATAAGCTTATGCAGGGAAATATTAAGATAAACCAATCAGTCAAAACTTTGCCTAATTCAATGTATTTGAGATATATAGATTACTAGCTGAATACCCGTGCTTCGCTACAGGGAATTTGTGTTTTTGCATCACCAAGATTCATAATTAATTGTCATATTTTTCTCTTATATTCTTTCATCTATTATTTCACGAAAGTGAATTATAACATGTATTTGTAATTAGTTTGGTATTTATTGTTCATTGGCTGCCCGTCAATCGTCCTCGTCCTGGTATATGTGTGCTGAATAAATTAAATAAATTAACAAATAAAAAATTCACAGTGAATTTAAGAGCGTCTTCTTTTTCTACCGCTAAATCTACAGACTGGTAAATCACAGTCTTAGCTGGATGTTTGCAGATCACCCAGATAAGTCTTTAATATGCGAATGCATAGATCAGGGTAGTTTTGATCAGCTTTACGTCTAAAATATTTTCTTAAAATTAATAAGTGCCAAATTTTAGCTCTCTAGCTTTAAGGAGAGATACAAATTAATATGTATTGTTTTTAGGGGTTGTTATTACATTTTCAACTCTTAACAGCACGTAACAAAATTTAAAACTGGTTTATTTTTTAAATGTATCTTGTAAGAAAGAAATGTACAAAATTTCAGCTCTCTAGCTATAAAAAGGAAAGTATAGAAATAAATATTTATTGTTTTTAGGGGTTGATATCACATTTTCATCCCTAGGAGCATGTAACAAAATGTAAAAATCATTTACTTTTTATATGTGTTTTGTAAGAAATAAATGTACAAAATTTCACCTTAGGAAAGTAAACGAACAACATTTATTGTTTTAAAGGTCAAATATTTTAAAATCCTATCTTAGTGCGCCTATGAGCAACATGTGTACCAAATATTTCACGTTCCTTGACGGTATTAAATTAATATTTATAGAGATATTATAGGGGTCTTTACTACATTTTCTCCTCTTAGCAGAACATGATAAAATGTAAAACTGGTTTATTTTTGTTATATGTATCTTGTAAGAAATAAATGTACAACATTTTAGTTTTCTAGCTTTAAGGAAAGTAAAATAAAAATGTTTATTGTTTTAGGGGTTGTTTCAACCCTTAAAGGCCAAATATTTTAAAATCCTATCTTAGTGGGCCTCTAGCGCCTATGACAAATACGTGTACCAAATTTCATGTTCCCAGGAGGTAAGGGTTTTGTGATGTATAACAAACAATATTTATTTTTTAGGGGTTGTTTCAACCCTTACAGGCCAAATATTTAAAACTCCTTTCTTAGTGCGCCTCTAGTGCCTAAGACCAATATGTGTACCAAATTTCAAGTTCCTAGGTGGTAGGCTATAGTTTTTGAGATTTCGTGATGATCGAGTCAGTCAGTGGTATTTCAGCTTTATATACACAAAATAGCTCTAAATTGGGGATTTACAATTTAATTTTTGTAACATATTAACTTAGATTAGGCCTACATTAGTTTAATTTTACTTTTTTTACAAACGTCTTTTAAGGTTCGTTAGAAAAGTCAAACTGTTTAGTTCTGTTCTTTGAGGTTAGTTAGTGACACTCTAAAAATGTTCTTAGACTGTAAATAACAATAATACTACTACTTATGGTCAAATAATAAAATTCAATCTGCCTTAAGAAATTAAATGTTTTTTACACTCTTAAATTTTTTTTTTTTTTTTTTTTTTAGGCGGAAAAATGCATTTAGACAGAATAGGAATATATATTATTATCAAAATAAATCACAGGTGGCAGCACCTTAAGGGACAATAATTTACAAAAAGTAATTTATTTATTTATTATAAAGTAATCTACCAAAATATCTATTAGAACAAAAATAATAGTTCACAATTTCTAAGCTGGTAGCAGCACTTTCCAACCTGTAACAAAATAATTACAAATAGTTTTACTTTTATCTACCAGGTGACAGCAC
>JAGFPH010000731.1:375126-391204 GCA_018207615.1 Philaenus spumarius
TTCGAACATTTTTACGAAAACAATACTTTCTCCATATACTACGTATAGGGTGGAGAAAGTAAAAAGAAAAGTTGTTAGACAAAACAGCTGACTATCGTACCGACACTATTTCATCAACTGAATTGTGCACTTCAAAATGAACACATTTTGCTTTTTGAAAGCTATTATTATTTTTTTAACCGAATTTCCCCAACAATAGGACCTCTTCCAAGAAATTGTTCTTACCCAAAAGTACATGACAATAAAATTTCATCGATAATTCGATAAATCAATTATCAAAATTAATTGTATAAGATTTGAATGTTCGGAACCTTTGCGCACTGTTTGTATCAAAAGAAACAGCCGGAACTGTTATAGGACTGCTCGGTTGATCGCCTGTCACAATCGATTTTGTTCAGAACTGATAAAGATATCAAACTGAATGGTAAAGCCCGCGTATATTCCAATATTCCACAACATACTTTGGGATCAAAGTGTTTCTCAAAATAAGGGGACATTTTAGAAGTACAAATAGGGAGAATTACTTTAAATATATTTTTGGAACATCCTGTAAATGGAACTGGACGTTTAGCACACTCTGTAAATAGTATCGAATCAAAAGCTTTTCTTTTACGTGTTCCAATTCCCTATTCCAATTAGAAGTTTAGATAATGCAATGGTATGCGGATTTTTTTTTGTATTTATAGTATACAGAGTGGTCCATATGTATGGGATAAATCAATAAATTGGAAACTGTTATAGATGTAATACTGTAACTTTCAGGATAAGTTATTGGTCAAATACTCTATCTTTTAGCAGACAACTCAATTTCAACCCCTTCTCAGGGGGTGGCCAAGGGGTTGTAACTCAAATAGTTTAAATGGGAACACCCATTGTGTGATACACCATCTTAAAGGTCTCTTTAAAACAAGAAAAATGGCACAAATAAAATTTTTTTACGATACTTGTATCCAAAATGGCGGCTGATTGGAATTTTGGTTTCCAAGGGGTTGTAACTCAAATAGTTTAAATTGGAACACCCATTGTGTGATACATCATCTTAAAGGTCTCTTTGAACCGAGAAAAATGGCATAAATAATTTTTTTTACGATACTTGTATCCAAAATGGCGACTGATTGAAATTTTGTTTTTCAAAGGAATAATTGGTATACATGTTTGATGAAAATTTTATTGAACATATACCAAAATACATTGAAAAAACTCTGTTATTTATTTAGTAATTTGATTATTAGATATTAATTGCAAATTTAAGAGAATAAATTTGTTCTTACAGCATTTTTGATTTGAAATGTATCGGAACAATTCATGAAATTTAAAAAATGCTATTAAAGTGACCTATTAATAATAACATTTTCTGATGTATTCTTTAATAATCCGAAAAGAGAAATTCTGCGACTTAACATTACAGCTGAAAATACGTTTAGTAAATATAATATTCTTGTTATGGAAACATTGGAAACTACTGTAGGCATAGTGAAACATTGATTCACAGAATACTGATGGGTTTAGCTTCCCGACCAGCAACACGGTGTAAGGGCGGCCGACGTCAGAGTAGAAAGTTTAGTTCTCACTTTCCTTTTCCGTACGCGAAAGATATCCAACAGTAGGCCGTGCGTTTCGCACAAGTTCCGCCATCGAAAGCGTTAAATCTATTTCAATCAAGCAAAATCCACAGCTGTTAATATCGAGCGTCACCGTGTATCGGGATCTGGATTTGTGTAGACTACAATGTTTTCAGTTCGACTAGTCCAACTTGATCGTTGTAACGCTCAGCTGTTACGACACAGATTAGTTATTACACACAGATTCGTTCTTAGTCAATGCAGACCGAGATATGTTATTCTTGCAACACCTAATTGTTTTAACAATGCTCGTGCATAATGTACCTTGCAGTGGCGGATACAGGATTTCATTTTGGGAGGGGTCATAAGAAGACGAAAACAACATTACCAAGCATTTAACAACAACGGGTCCGGGGAATTAAAACATATGTATAAACTCTATGGAATAGTTTTTTAATGCATTTCTAGGCCATAAACATTTTCTTGAAAGAGCAAGAGTTTCTTGCAGATTAAATAATAAAATAAACTATAATTATTGAAGAGTTAACAGGAACGGTACTAAAATCATAACTTTACAACACGATCATTAAATCCACTTTGTTTCACTAAATTTAAAACAACGTAACACAAGTCCTCACTTATTGAAGTCATACAGTTCCATAAGGCGGCGCGCTCCGTAAACAATTTTAGCCCAACCAATAGAGATTTTTTATTGTTATTGAATAGAAAGCGAAATCCACAGTGGCTTTAAGGGTAGCACATAGGTGTATAACATACAAAAATATCAGGCAAGGAAATTTTTTATAAACAAAAATAACAATAAATTTGGAATTTTTGGGTTGTTCGTTGATATTATAGGCCTACAAATGTATGCAAGGATTACGATACTTCCAACGGAACATTTGTAGAGAATTAAAAAAAACCTACAAAATAGTTTTTGAAATCCTCGATCAGACCATTTCTCACTGAGAAAAGTCGGAAAACGCTTAAAAATGACTATTTTTCAGAAGTTCATATCTTTGTTCATTTACAATATTTAGGGCAGATCTTTTGGACAATTATTGTTTAGTATGTGTACTTCAGACAGACGGAAGATGAAATTTGTCGCAGTAATAGTTTTTGCACAATTGCAGTGTAAACAATTTAGGCCATTATCTCGCATAATGCGGAGGAGAATAGAACGGCAGGCTGCGCGCATCAGGCTTCTGTTTCCGTCACTACCGCCTTCTGGCACATTTACCATCGGCGTCGACCGGAAATTTACGCGTTTCGTGCTATGTTCTGAAGCATTTTTATTATACTTTATCAACCTTATTAAAAAATCGCAGATGTACAAATTGTAGATTTTAAGGTCAACTTTCAGAATCCTTTTGGTAAATTTAAAACGGGCCACTCATGTTAATAGGGCGCATTATGCAAGATAATGGCCTACATTGTTTATACTGAAATTGTGCAAAAACTATTAATGCGACAAATTTCATCTTCTTCCTGTTTGAAGAACATATGATAAACAATCATTTTCTGTAAAATCTGCCCTTAATATTGTAAATTAACAAAGATATGAACTTTAAAATTTTTTATTTTTTTAGCGTTTTCCCGACTTTTC
Organism: Philaenus spumarius; assembly: GCA_018207615.1. Classification (NCBI taxonomy): domain Eukaryota; kingdom Metazoa; phylum Arthropoda; class Insecta; order Hemiptera; family Aphrophoridae; genus Philaenus; species Philaenus spumarius. The sequence continues at coordinate 378,295 of JAGFPH010000731.1, forward strand.
TCATTGAAAAATGGTCCAAACAGGGTCTATAAAAAACAATTTTTTGGAAGTATCGTGATCCATTCATCATTTTTTATAATATTAACGAAAAACCCAAAAGTCCTAATTTATTGCAGTTTTTGTTTATATAAAATGCGCAAAAACTCCTTGCCTGATAGTTTATGTTTTTTACATACCCTTGTGCTACCCTTAAAGTGTTGATGTCTCTTGCTGTTAAATTCAATGACAAAATTAGACTTCTTTTTGCTCTATTGGCTGGGCTAAATGCGCTAAGACAATCGGTGCATTAGTACATATTTCACAGAGAAGACCTATAGCTGTAGCCATGGACAGTACATCAGGTTTTCCTTATATCAAACGAAAATATAGAATTTACACTAAAATCCATATAAACATCAATGTACAAGTATATCGATTTGTACCCACTACATATATCGATTACAAAATATGCTAGCTCATTGGTTGAAAAACTGTCAAATCTCAATTAATGGTTTATAGAAAATTTCATATAGGCCCTATCTAAGAAATTGTGAGAGTAACGAACGATTGGAAGAAAATGTTAGAAAGTTCAAATCTTGACAAATCCAAAGGTGACCTTATATTATTTTCAAAACAAGTCTGTCTAACGATTATGAGCCTTAGAAAAATGAAAAGTTTTGTGTCTTTTCTTTCTGTTTCTCGCGCGCCGTCATCTTTTTTTAGACAATTACAAACGATGATTACATAATATGTGAATATACGTTTTAGAACAAATTTGTAAATACAAAAATTTATGTTTTTTGTTTTATTGAGATTGAATGATTTATAGTGGGTGAAATATTCAACACAATCAGACGATACAATAATGCTGCCTGCCACTTGTTCGGCGGGCTGAGACGACAGTATAGTGTTATTTGGCGCTTATAGGGTTAAATCAAACATATAAATCAAGCCTTAAAAAATGTTTTGGGGGGGGGGGGTCATGACCCCCATGACCCTCCCCCTGTATCCGCTCCTGGTACCTTGTGGTTACATTTTGTTCTGTTTGGGAAGACGGTTATGTGCGGTAAAACATAACCTGACGCCTGGCTGTAAATCTTAGCAGTCCACTATCTTCACAAAAATTTGTTTGAGCTTTACATCGATCATTTTAATACCGCATTAACAACAATGACAAGAACATGCTCCCGTCGACCCGCACCAAAGTCGAATTATAAATAGAAAACAAATTGTGTGCTTAGACCACACGAAAAGTGTAAACTTATATGGCGATATTCTGATGAGTATAAAATATATTATGGACATTATTTTGTGTTATTAAGCTTGACGTTTGAATCAACTGTTTATCTGTTATTTTATTCAATTGGTTGCTACGGTAACGAGGTAAATACGTTCAAGAAACATGTGTTTGTTCATCGGTCTAGGCTTAACCTAAAATTATTAAAGCCTAGAGGGCTCCGCCCCCTGCTCGCTTCGCTCGCCAACACCCGCGGTGACTCGTGTCGAAGCAAATGCAAACCATTTATTTTATATAAATAGGCCCTACTATTAAATTCTAATATGTCTTATTTATTTTTAATTAGGATGTAACATAGTGGTTTTTATTTTAAAATTCCTTAATTTATCAAGGGTGTATAGCTTTAAGGAAAGTATAAGAATCAACATTTTTTATAGGGGTTGTTATTAGATTTTCATCCCTTAGCAGCACGCGACAAAATGTCAATCTGTGATACTTTTTTATGTATGTTGTAAGAAATAAACGTACAAATTTTCAGCTCACTAACTTCAAGGAAAGTATAACAAATAATTTGTATTGTTTTAGGGGTTGTTATCACGTTTTTGCCACTTAGCGGCACGTGACAAAATGCAAATCTAGTTTACTTTTTGTATGTATCTTTTAAGAAATAAATGTGCAAAATTTCAGCTCTCTAGCTTTAAAGAAAGTACAACAATTAATATGTATAGTTTTAGGGGTTGTTTCATCCCTTAAATCTAAATTAATTCTAGCCTATGTTACTCAGAGATAGTGTAGCTTTTTATTAGTAAAACTATTTTTTCAATCGGTTCAGTAGTTCCAGAGATTACCTCCTACACACACACACACACACAAACACCCCCCCCCCCCCACACACAAAGAAACAAATTTTACCTCTTTTAATGTTAGCATAGATTCAGCAATAGCACATAACCTTCAATGATGTCCAAAAAGTTTACTTTGCTATAAAATTGTGCCTCAGTATTTTGAATAACGATATAAAGTCTATTGATCAAAGTTAGGTTATTAACCCAAAACAGGAAGTTGCATTAGTATCCGGAAGTATAGGCGATAGTTAAAATATTGACGGAACTAGTGTAATTAAGACGTCAAGATTTAAGATAAGAGCTTAAAAATAAAGCCGGAACACTGGCCTAATTCTCTGCATAATATTATATCTATATATATAAACGCCTTTGTCCAGACTGACTGACATAGAAATTGACAGTAACAGACAATGCAAAATGTAATTAAGTAAAAATTGATTATTTTTAGCAATTGTTCAAACAATAATTTCCATATTTTAAGGTTACATGTAAAAACAATAAAGTCATCCTAATAATTTAAAGTTATTTCTCTGATTCAATTACAAATCCGAAACACGAGATTACGAGTACAAGTTTCAAGCCGGCTGTGGCGCTACTAACCAACCTACAAATGTACTCTAGCACAGAGCATTGGACGGTGCTCAGAGAAGGGGAACGGTGAATGGACGATTAGCAGACGCTGAGACTTGTGTATTCAGTCCAGCATTGTCCACCACGGTCGCTGACTGTATTCGGAGTTTTCACGCAGGATAAAGAAGAGCCCTAAGTGTATACATTACAAGTACGAAAAGTTCCATACAGCTATCTGTAGTTTTACGATAGATTTTGTTTTATTCATGAATACCTAAATCGTAATTTGTGAATTTAAAAAAAATGATAAATTATTAAAGTTTCTTAAAGATATTTGCTTATAAACAGGCTGAAACACGATTTTTAGTCAATCGGTTTTAGTGATCAAAATTAGTTAGTAAAAACGAAATGGCGACTATACGGTAAACGGAAATGTTAAGCCTTATAATTATTGGAACTTTTTACTGTTAATAAACTCGTACATGAATTATTAGTCCACATTTCTTGAAACACCCTGTATATTCTGAAACTACCAGATTTTACTATGTTATTGGTTCCGTTAAATAAATGAAAAATAACGAATACAAATAATTTGTACACGTTCAAATACCTAACAACTGTAATAATTCATTCATTGTTTCAGTATTCAGGTCTCTACAGTAAAGTAGGGCCTACCTTATATTGTTCAGACCTCTTTTTGTTTATTTACTTGACGCGTTTCGGGATCATTTATTTACCATCATCAGAATATATCGTGAATGGAGGATGGAGGTCGTCAAAACAAACCCTTAAACTGTTCATGCTAATTTTTGCAATGCCAAGACATTTCGGGGGCATTTTTTTCAAAAATTCGGCAAATATAGTAATTATACCCTAATCCAAAAGTGTTCCGTAGCTTTTATGTAGAGAAAAGTTCAAAGAACTCATATATGCCAGTAAAAAATTGATTGATGTAAAATTTACAAAGTTATTAGCTCAAGAAACAAAAATGTTCAGTAACGAAAGGAAAAAGTTTAACTTCAGGCCTACATAAAAAGTAGTAAACATTTTTTGTAATTTTTTCAAAATGTACAAAAGTTTTATAATTTAGTTATTAATAGAACTGTATAAAAAACTATATCAATTTCAAATGTCTTACTTTGAAAACACCAGTTTTTATGTTCCTACTACAAGACTGCTAACAGAACTAGGCCTAGTTTGAATAGTAATTTAATAATATATCCTTTGTCCAAAATGAAATATTATTATAACAAAGTGTAGAGAATAAAATCAAAGAATTGAACTGCATACTTGTAAATTCTTAATTTATAAACGTATTTTATTAAGTTTTACTTGAATCATAAAATTACCAAAGGCGTGCCACGAGGCCGGCAAAGGTGGGTCTGGAGCTCCCGAGTTGTCTCATTTCGATTCCGAGCTGAGGGACAACGTGGGAGACTACAGACTGTAATTGGCTCGTATAGTCGCAATATCTGGCACTGTAGTTTCGATATATCTTGAGGTTTATCGATTGACGATTGGCTAGCTAGCCCATAGTCCGATCCCTCCATGCTATGTCCACCTAATTAAATCGTACCTCGACAACAGATGGTTCCAGGTATCCGTCGAAGGTACATTATCAACTCCGAGGCCTATCGAAGCCGGAGTTCCCCAAGGCTCAGTCCTTGGCCCGTTACTGTACCTTCTGACCACTAACGACATCCCTGTTCACCAAACAGTGACCCTACGTCTTTTCGCTGACGACTCCATGTTCTACTATACATCCGCCAGTGTGCATTTCGGCACAAAAATCATCCAACGTCAGCTGGATCTACTCGAGCCCTGGCTTCGAAAGTGGAGAATTGCTGTTAACACAGACAAAACAGAAGCCATACGATTCACCAATGCGATTACAACGCCTAAAACCACTCTTCACCTTAACAAATCTCCCATAGCATGGACAAATAAAGTGAAATATCTAGGCGTCACCCTAGACCGAAGGCTAACTCTAACGCATCATGTGAGACTAGTCATTGGAAAAGCAATTGGAGCTCGCTCCAAACTTTATCCCGTGATTAGCCACAAAAGCTCACTCCCCCTCTCCATCAGACTGGCAATGTACAAAATATATCTTCGCCCCATTGTCACCTACGCCGCCCCAGCTTGGTATTCTTTACTCAACGCCTCGGACAGGAATAAGCTGGATTCCTTCCAAAACAAAACATTTCGAATGCTAACCAACTCACCTTGGTTCGTTCGAAATACAACCAGGGTCTGAAATCCGAGACTATCCATGATTTCATCATCAAGCTAACAAAATCGTTAGCCGATCGAGCAGAAGGCTCGAAACACACTCACCTGTCCGAAATCGTGACAGATCCCGCTCCACCGCAAGAACGCAGGAACAGACCACTGCGCCTTGTGCACGACCCACCATGAAATGACTAAATTATTAAGTCATTTCTAAACTCATAAAAAAACCCAAGCTCGTCCCTAAACTTACACTAAATTCAGTCAAATATCACAATAAAGTCACTGCTATCACATACTACTGCAATCGTCCTAAACGGAAGCAGTTAATTATAACTCGAGAGCTCGTTCTCTCGCCAAAACCAAGGACGATTGGCTGACGTAAAACTCTGAACCGAGTGTTGAATGAGTGTGATTGAGGGAAAGGATGGTCCAGTGAAACGTTAAAAGAAAACGTAAAAAAATTAATAAAAAGCAGTACCGGCACCAGTAAACCCCTGTATGTTTTACATAGTTGCGAAGTTATAAAAAGTCCTTTAGTAGTTGAATCTTTAAACTGTTGTAGTAGGCCACTGTTGTAGCAGGCCACTGTTGTGGCAGGCCACTGTTGTAGCAGGCCTCAAACATTGTAAATCCATTACTTCGACGGGCTTTAAACCCCCGCTGTAAAACACATTTCGAACAGATTTAATTTACATAACAAACACCACGCTCCTTTGCCCGAAGTCGACTCGACTCGACAACCGAAATAGAAAGTCGTAATATTGTAACCAAATACGCTTTCTCGTCTGAACAGTGTAAAAGTTAATAGATTAGAGAGTGTATTTGATGAATTGAAAATATATTCAGTGTTCTAGTTGTCCAGCGTGTGTGTGTGTGTGTTACTATATACAAGAACAATAAACAATCCACTGAACATATTATGATCTCCTAATAGGCCTACGCATTGTCAGCTGGTCGCGAATATTCTTCATGCGAACACGCAGAGAACACACGACCAGGAAGAAATAGGCTGCGTTTGTAAGGGTACAAATACACAGGCAGCGATGCGATGCGACGCGACGCGAAGCGATACTATCAAACACGTATTAACATATGGCATAAAACACACAGGGCGCGACGCGATGCGACGCGACGCGACAACCTATGAAACAAATCAGTTTGTTTTTTTCAAGCGACTAGAAGCGATAGCGTTGTGTATTCAGTAACCGAGATGGATGGTGAGTTATTAATTAATGAGATGTTTTCAAAAAACCCGATTTGGGAATCGAAACATATAAATCACAGAAACAGAGGAGTTGTAGACAAGATGTGCACTGAAGTAGCTGCTGCTCTATCCAGTACAAGTAAGTTTAATGTTTCTTAACTAAAATGGATTTTTGGCGTTTGCAAGCATTTTTTCAAAAAATTTTCCAAAAATAGTAAATGAACCCCAATCCAAAAGTGTTCCATAGCTTTTTAGTAGAGACAGGTTCGAAAATTTTATTTATGTCAGTAAAAAATGATAGATGAAAATTTACAAAGTTATTAGCTCAAGAAACACAAAATGTTCAGTTACGAAAGGTAAAAGTTCAACTTTAGGCCTACATAAAAAGTAGTAAACATTTTTTTTTTCAAAAAAATTTACAAAAGTTTCGTAATTTAGTTCTTAAAAGAACTGTATAAAAATATTTATCAATTTCACATTTCTTATTTTGAAAACAAAAGTTTTTATGTTCCCTACTACAAGATTTCTAACAAAACTACGCCTAGTTTGAATAGTAATTTAGGAATATATCCTTTGCCCAAAAATATGACGTTCTGTGTGAAAACCCGTTAGAAGTGCCACTTCGGGAGCATTAGAAAGTCGAGTTTTGAATTTCCTATTTGTCAGTATTTCTCAGCACTGTAAAAACAAAACCGTTAGAGTAAGAATGGTTTACTTTATACCAAACAAATGATTGAACTTTGGTCTATAAATAGATATAAACAAGTCTCTTCAAATAATTCGAATTGTAAGAGGTACCTTATAGTTGTAGTTCCAAGTCGCTTCGCGTCGCATCGCCCTCCATGTGTTTGGATATCGCGTCTAGTCGCATCGCGTCGCTTCGTATCGCGTCGCATCGCTGCCTGTGTATTTGTACCCTAAGTTTTAGGTTATGTTAGCTCGCGATAAAAACTGCATAGAATGCCATCGTGTTTTAAATCATTGAGATTTTTATCAGCTGTTTTAACAGTGTTAAATTATATTTGGAGGCCATGATAAACTGAGGATTAATTTTTACCGACTAAATGGATAAAATATAAATTAATAAATGTCTGCAATTAGGCCTACCGGTACTGTGAGAGTTAACTTCTGATAAAAATTTGCGGGGAGACAAAAATCAATTTTAAATTATTTACATAAACAGTCACCCTTTTCATAAAACCCATACAAACACTATTATAACTAAATGGTAGTTTTAAAATTACTCTAGCGGCCGCATTTTAAGTCCGATTTGGTTCAAATTTGGTACACACGTTGTTTGTCTACGTCGCTCGGACGAGTTCGTTAGCCCAAAAAACCCAACAATCGGAAACACGCTTTTTGACCGGAAGTAACTATTTTTTGAGATTTTTCCTACGAGAATGAATAATTTGTTTTTGAGTTTTTCCTACAAATATAAATGTAGGATGTTACGCATATTTTGTTTTTTTACGCGACCTTATAGCTCGCTTGGTACCCTTAAAATCGATCAAAACGTAAAATACCATGGAAGTACCCGGTTCAAAGTCATGCGGTGGACTCTACCGTGGGGTTGGCGTGCGAAGCACGCAATGCATTGTGTATTGAAGATACTCCCAATATGCGGAATGGCGTGCGCACCATTTTGCAGCTATTCAGCACCGTCGTGAATAGACCTGTTTCCCAAATTGTTGGTTGAAACCCTAAAACATAGGCCTATAAACTTAATTTTGGAAATTTGCTCAACTCACGTCAGCGGTTCAGCTGCGTGGTCGGTATATATTAAATCTATAGCCGAGCTAAACAGTTGCGAAAGGCGGTGTAAGCCAATAGTCATACACTTGAGGTACGATGAGTCCACACACTAACAGTATGCGCAGTTTATCTGTGCAAATAAAACTGTACAATTATGTGAACTGTGTAGTGTGTGGGCTGCTTCAGTTTTATCCTCAGTTCTGTCAGTTTTTCGTGCAGTATAGCCACAGTCTACAGTGCGTGTATATTTGCGACAATAACTGACCAAAGGAAGGAAGAGCAGCAGCAGGCCAAAAGCCTGCGTAAAAATCTCCAAGAACTGCGCAGTTTCCTCAGTTTACAGCGTAGACATGACGTCACACTGCGCAGTTTAACCGTCATCTGCTTTCACTGGTCACACCACGAATGTATAATTTATTCAAGCTATGGTTTATTAATATCATTTTGCTAAAATTTCGAATTGACCGACGGTACGGAACCCATGGCGAACGAATCTAACTCCTCAGGTTTACATTATACTCAAACCCGACCCTTGATCCATCATTGTGCATGTCTGACTTGAAGGAAACTGTTAAATCAACTGTGTCAAATGTTGTCCAGCACATAACACAAATGTTATAAATAATTCTATATTTTATAAATGTTTAGAAATTACATTATATACACAGTACAACTTGGTAATGCTGACGTAATCATCACTTAAGTTAAGAACTGGGTACTTCAGTCTTATCGCAATGAAAATGGCCGCCAGCGTAGCACTTTCTATTATTCGATCCACGTAACAAAATGTCACCTTTCCCATCTAGTTTGATAGAGTTAATCAATTTAGTTAGTCATGCCGTTTAAATTTTTCGACTCATCGGTTGCGAATATGACCCCCAAAAATCGTTCAAAATGGTGCGACCTGTAATTTTCCGGTCGATGTATCTAAAAATCTGTACGAACCCTAAAAAAAACGAGTACGCGAAAAGCGTTAGAAAGTTCTAACGGACTCAACCAAATAAAAAACATGTCCCAAGACATACATTTTGCAAGACATATTACATGGAAACAACTGTATTATATTCGTTCGTAAATACAGTTTCTCAATATCGATTAGAGATCGATTATAGCTGATTTTAAATCTAAGTAAACAATTTCAATTACTACATACTAAATGTATATACTCAAAAAAATTACAAATGTGAAACTGTTCAAAAACTCTTGTTTAAAAAAATGTTTTCCTCTAGAATAATACAAAAGTTTATAAAAATCGGATTAACATTTCGCTTCCTACCAAGCACTAACAGCCAGACTCGGCTATTGAGGGCACACTTTTCCTTTCCGCCGGAGAGTGGAGGGAGTCAAGAAAGGAGGACAACACTTTCATTGTCGTGTACACTGATTCACTTTCTTCTTGCCTCGGCCGAGTCGATCTTTCCGAAAACATTAACCGTTCTTTCACAACGCCTGGCGATTGTTACTCGTTTCCTTTCCAGTTTTTATTAGTACGGTATTGTTGGTTAGAACAGATGAAACGCTTACATTGTTGTCACAGATTAGTATTTCCCTCCAAAACGGTGACGTAATTTTTAAACTATGACTAAGTCAAATCGAATATTTACCTAGACAGCTGTTAATAATAACAGACGTAGTAATAACAATAACGAGAGATTACAAATTGATTGTACGTCATTTTTCTTAGCGTAAACAATAGGTTTTCATATTTTTTAAAAAATAATTGTTTTAATAAAGATTACAACAATCATTTATGAATTACCATAGGCCTATTATAGGTTATATAACTATAATGATATACTATTATAACAAAACCAACATCCAAAGTGAATCATTCATATTGCTGTCTTATTATTTGCAAAATGTAGGCCTAATATTAAGATGCAACAAATAGTAGACTTTTATTGTAAACTGACTTCTGAAACTTGTAAGAAAAGAATTTGTAGGCCTACATTGTTATAAATTTACGGTTTGGTCTACATTTTTAGGTTATATCTATTAAAATCTAACGAAATACAGCAATTAAACTTAACTAAAGCATATTAACACAAATTTAAACATGTTCAGATTTTAAAATTCAATTCTGTTTTGTAGAAAGAAGTAATAAACATACAATCTTTGAACTAATTTGGTTAGATTTGATAGGCCTAACCTAACTTCGTACATTTATGGTAGTAAACATAAAATGATTTCAACATATGTTTTAAGACAAGTTTTACAAGTACTGTACTTACTAGATGCAGAATCGGACGTACGAACGCCATGACTCTCTATATCCGACTGTGTGTCGAACATCGGCCTGGGAAGCTAGTCGGCGGAGAAAGTGCGGTGAGCCTACGGAAAGAAAGTGAGAGTTGAACAAGCGAGCTGTGTTTCTGTCGGTACAGTATTTATAGCTGCTCTTAGGTTATCCGGCAACTAGGAAGTCAGTTCAAGTTCAATAACCATACTTCGATGGCTAAAATCGTAACCTTAACTTTGAATTTTAATGCAATTTTACGCATACCTAAAGTTTATTTTTTATAATTTCTGGGAAATTTGAAATGCTTAAAACAATAATTCGACTCGGCAGCGGAACCGCTGACGTGAGTTGAGCAAATTTAAAAAATTAAGTTCATAGGCCTATGTTTTAGGCTTTCACCCAACAATTTGGGAAATAGGTCTATTCACGACGGTGCTGAATAGCTGCAAAATGGTTCGCACGCCATTCCGCATATTGGGAGTATCTTCAACATACAAAGCATTGCGTGCTTCGCACGCTAACCCCCGTATTGGGAGTATCTTCAATACAAAATGCATTGCGTGCTTCGCACGCCAACCCCACGGTGAATGGCTTTGAACCGGGTACTTTTAAGGTAGTTTACGTTTTGATCGATTTTGGGGGAACCAAGCGCAAAAAAGGTCGCGCAAAAAAACAAAATGTGCAGAATAACATCCTACATTTATATTTGAAGAAAAAACTTTAAAAGAAATTCATTCTCGTAGGAAACAAGAGGTGAAACGATAAGGACCTAAAATGTCTTTAAAATTACTACGAATTTCGATTTTTGAATCCTACTTATAACAATTTTAGCAAATTTGATAAATTACGTCCATAAAAATATTTTGGTCAGCCACTCATCACTAGCTGCTGTAGATGAGCCTACCTGGCTTCACTTACGTAGACTAAATGGACTATCAGGCTTTTCAGGAAAGATTTCAGGAGGTATCGCGCTTACAATACTAATATACAAATCACATTCTAAGAACGCCTTTTTCTAGAGAATTCTACCGCGCTAATCTATAGGCTACATCTACTAGCTGAATACCCGTGCTTCGGGGATTTTTTTCATCACTATGTTACATAATTGTAATAGTTTTCTCTCATTTTATTTCATCTTTTATTTCACAGAAGGGAATTATTACATGTATTTTCAATTAGTTTCACCGCGGCTCAGTTACAGAGATATTGACAAAAAAAAAAGGAAAAATGTATTTCTTGGTAGTTGTCAACAATACCCAGAATTACTCTAGAAACAAAATATTTTAAAGTTATTTTGAGCTAAAATAATAAGTTATTTGGATAACGTTCCGAGTACTTTCTGAACTGATTCTACTGGTAAACATAATGAAAAACGTTTGAGGGTTTATAACCATTTCACAAAAATAATGTACTAAAGCCCTACAGAATACATTTTCTTTTTGAGACCGAATTTTGTGTTTTGGGTCAAAAATGACTGCAGTTATAGCACTGGGACCTATTTTATTAAATTTATATGCTCATTTTACGAAAATTAAATTAAATTTTACACCTTAATTAACGCCTTACATATTTCAATAGGGATTCGTTTCTGTGAGTAATCTGAAACACGGGTGAAATCTTTCGCCAGCTGTGCTGTAACTATCTATTGAAGCATTTCCAGACCTATGAATAAATTAACTTTGTTCGTTATTTTTGCTAGTGGAATCAGCTCAGAAAGTGCTCGGAACATTATGCAAATAACTTATTATTTTAGCTCAAAATAATTTAAAAATATTTTGTTTCTATAGTAATTCTGGGTATTGTTGACAACTACCAAGAAATACATTTTTCTTTTTTTTGTCAATTTCTCTGTTGTCCTTTGAGCTACAGACAAAATAAAAACACCATTGAGTTTTTCATTAAAAAAGTAAACTTTTTTGTCTCTTATAATGTTCTTGTAAAGTTAGCGGTTTTTGAGATATTTGACATTAAAAATTATAAACGGCCGCCATTTTGAAAATATTTAAAATATTGTTCTAATTTTTCGTACAGTGATAAAAGGTACGCAACAAATAGGTGTACAAAGTTTGAGCTCAATATCTTTTCTACTTCTAAAAATATTAAGTATATTGTAAAAAAACACATACAGACAGACAGACCGAAAACGGAATGAGATAGGACACATGTTATATTACATTTTTTGTTTCTTTTGACATGCTGAATAACGTGGCAAAGTTTGTTCATATGGTTGCAAGACACCCTTTAGAGTAATATAATATGACAAGTTTTAGTTATCTAGCTGCATAGTCCGTTTCTGGTTTCTAGAATATTACGGAACGGGAAGTCTCTTCGATGGTGCAGAAACGTCAGGAACATTGTCGAACCTTCTGAAATAGTCTATAACATTCCGGAACATTCTGGCCAGCCTCGGCCATTTCGGTACCCTATTCCCAGCTGTTTCACCTGCTTCCCATAAGAAGCACGTTGGTGAGATGCGCTTTTTTGACGCCCATCTCCGAACCCAACCCCTGCGGTTCCAAACCAAAACCTTCTGGATGAAGGATGAAAGGCTACCATATCGTATAACCCCCATGAGAGGCTGCGGGTGTAGGTTGCGCAGTTATAGTGGCACCCATGGACAAACCACGCTTTCATGTATTACATGTGTTGATTGTGAGCAGGTACAAAAAAGAAAAAGTAAATGAATTGAATATCGGGTACAATAATAGTGTTTAAAATCTGACATACATCCAGAGATGAAACATGGAAATATAGTACATTTTGACATCCTAAAAACATACTAAGTTTGCGACCCCCACTTTGAGCTTACGCCGCCATCTTGGAAAATGGTGGACACATTCATGTTTTTTTTT
>JAGFPH010000731.1:409431-423171 GCA_018207615.1 Philaenus spumarius
TAATGTTAAATGTTCACATCAAATTATATTTCGTATATTTTACAACAGCAGTTATAATAAAGGTTAGAAAAACCAGCAAGGCTCATGTCTACACTTCAATAAAAACCTAACCTAAAAGTTATAAATACAAATAATTGCTTCAAATTTTGAAATCAGCTGTTAATGGAAATATTGGAGCAACAGCTGTTTTATCTGTTATTTTATTCAATTGGTTGCTGTGGTAATGAATGTAAATACATGTGTTGGTTCATCAGTCATTGGTTCATTTGTATTATTTTAGGGGTTGTTATCACATTTTCACCACTTAGCAGCACGCGACAAAATGCAAATCTAGTTTACTTTTTCTATGAATCTTGTGATAAATAAATAGTAAAAATTTCAGCTCTCTAGCTTTAAGGAAAGTATAACGATTAATATTTATTGTTTTATGGGTTGTTTTAACCCTTAAATCAAAATTAATTCTGTCCTATGTTACTCAGGGATAGTGTAGCTTTTTATTAGTAAAACTATTTTTTTCAATCAGTTCAGTAGTTCCATAGATTTACCCACTACATACAAACAAATAAACAAACAAATTTTACCTCTTTATAATATTATTAATAATAACCCCAAAGCTAAGATGGTAAATTATGTTAAATGTTCAAATCAAATTGTTTCGTATATTTTATAACAGCAGTTATAATAAAGGTTAAAAGAACCAGCAAGGTTCAGGTTTACACTTTAATAAAAACCTAACCTAAAAGTTAGAAATTTAAGTAATTGCTTTAAAGGAAATATTGGAGCAAACAGCTGTTTTATCTGGTATTTTATTCAATTGATTGCTGTGGTAATGAATGTAAATACATATGTTGGTTCGTCAGTCTAGGCCTAACCTAAGATTTTTTCCGACAAAATTTACAAATAATGAAATAAAAAATGTTTTGATCAAAATGAATTATAGCCTATTGTTACTCAGGGATAGTGCAGCTTTGTATTAGTAAAACTATTTTTCAATCGGTTCAGTAGTTCCAGAGATTACACCCCACATACAAGAACACTAATCAATAATGTCCGATGTTTAGGTGGCAGTGGTGGTCGTGCACGAGACGGCATCGCAAGGTCCCGTACTGAGATTGGTGAACTCGCTCAGGGAAGCATTGACCGGCAAAAGAGAGTTCCACGATAAACAAATCTGGGACTTCGACCCGACTGTAGCGAAGAAGAGAAATGCCGCGTACGAAGCGATCAACGGTCATCATTCCGTGAACCTCATAGAGAGGCTAGGATTGGGCGAGGACGGTTTCCAGGAGCAACGGAGAAGACAGCAAGCTATAAGAGACATCGGTATCCCGATTACTGGGAAAAGATAACCTCACTTTATTGCGACCACGGCCTGTACGATTATAAACTGTGAAGCACTGTATATTCCGTCATATATATATTATAATTCGGCAACTGAGATGGTCCAAGGGCGAATGCGAGAGTGGTTTACATACAGTTTAATGTGATGTTCGTTCAAAAAACATTTGTTTACGCTGCAGCCTAAAATATAAAGGGCTGAGACGCCAAGGGGTACAAGTGACATTTTTTCTAAAATGGAAGTTAAGTTCAGCAGAAACTGGCTCTTAAACACTTTACAATTTTTGTGGCCAAGGAATATACTGTCAGCAGATGACTTGAATGCATCCGAGGGGGCAGCGGGGTTCGGGAAAGATTTCTACCACCACAGTACTAACTAGTGGTAGGGGCTGCCGTCAATATGACAACCACGCTACTATTGGCGAGGCTTGGGGGACAAGGCTGCTCTAGCCAATAGCAGCCGCATTCCATACGCATGCATTCAAGTCATCTGCTGACAGTAACTGTAATTCTAACATGTGCTGAGATCTAGTGGCGAAAAAAAACTACTTCGTAGAAGAGCTGTTTAGCTTAGAAGCAAAAGGATACATGTGATGCAAGTCGCTTTACTTTACGTAGGTAATTTACTTGTAACCTATGTTTTATTACATAACTTCTAATTCCTGTTAACGCATTCACTGCTACGCAAATTTCGTATTTCCTATGCTAGGAGCTGAGCTTTTATTTTTTATACTTATAGCCTAAATGAGTAGAAATTACTTTATTTTTTATTTTTGAATGTTTCTACGTAATAATCACTAATATTTTAAAGCTGACGCACATGTGTGTCCATAACACTTAAGCTTAAAATTGGCGTGCGAAGCACGCAATGCATTGTGTATTTAAAATACTCCCCATATGGGGGTTGGCGTGCGAAGCACCCAATGCATTGTGTATTGAAAATACTCCCAATACGCGGGTTGGCGTGCGAAACACGCAATGCATTGTGTATTGGAAATACAGTACTCAAAATATATGGGTTTACGTGCATTGCACTGTGCGTCGGCCGCTTCCCATAGTGTTCAGTGTCAAACTCACATGTGCGTCCTTAGCAGTGAACGTGTTAACAGCCCAGGGGTACAAGTGACAACTTTTATCAAACATTGGCTGATAACAAAGAACAAGAGGATGAAAAAACAAATCAATCTTTGTTATTATGTTAGTCTAGAACCTAGCAATCGAACATGTACTAGTTTTAGTGATCATGGTTTTACCTGGATTTTATTACGACAGTTTAACTTTAAACTGAGTTTTCTTGAAACTAACTTCACTACACTTATACCACTTCGCTTCTCAACCCTTCGTATAAATACTCAAATATGTTTGTAATAGATCCCTTATAGTTTTGCTGGTTTGAGACACAATCTTACGCGGGGTGGCCCTCGAAGAGGTTTAATAAACGTTTGATTTTGTATAGCTTGCCCGTGAATGCATCGATCTTTTTGAAACTTAACACACACCACAATAGAGGCTTTAAAAATATTCTGTGAACATTTTAGCAGTACAACACTTGCAGAAACAAAATGGTGGAATAACTAAAAATGTATTAATTTTCTCTCTCTGTAAATAGGTATTTAAATTATACCTTACTAATTTTGTAAAAAACATTAAATTAAATTACTGTATATTTTTATTATAAAACTTGGATATAGGCCTAAATAATAGAAAACTTAAAACCAAAGTCTAAAATTACTAAACTGGTCCACAGTGACACACTGGTAACAGCGCACAACAAATGATTCGTACGCTTTTAAAAAGAAGTCCTGCGTAATCCGAAGAAGTTCCTCTTCAATTGCGTGTTTTAAATCCTCATCATTGTTGAAGCTGTGGGAATAAACATGTTCCTTTAGGTAACCCCGTAAAAAGAAGTCACACCCAGTTAAATCTGTGGATCGGGGTGGCCAATCCAAAAAATTGCTTTCCCGATGAATCCACCACGACCCATTATGGACAGGATTTGCGGAATGAGGGGAAGCACCTTCTTGTTGGAATATTGCATGGTTCATTTCTGCAACCATAAAATAATTCGACCACGCAGCTGAACCGCTGACGTGAGTTGAGCGAATTTCCAAAATTAAGTTTATAGGGTTTCAACCAACAATTTGGGAAATAGGTCTATTCACGACGGTGTTGAATAGCTGCAAAATGGTTCGCACGCCATTCCGCATATTGCGCTTATCTTCAATAGACAATGCATTGCGTGCTTCGCACGCCATTCCGTATATTGGGAGTATCTTTAACACACAAAACATTGCGTGCTTCGCACGCCAACCCCCGTATTGGGAGTATCTTCAATACACAATACATTGCGTGCTTCGCACGCCAACCCCACGGTACAATCCACCACATGGCTTTGAACCGGATACTTCTATGGTATTTTACATTTTGGTCGATTTTGGGGGAACCAAGCGAGCTATAAGGTCGCGTAAAAAAACAAAATGTGCAGAATAACATCCTACATTTATATTTTTAGAAAAAACTCTAAAAAAAATTACATTCTCGTAGTAAATATCTAAAAAAATAGTTACTTCCGGTCAAAAAACGTACTTCCGGTTGTTGGATTTTTTTGGCCAACGAACTCGTCCGAGCGACATAGACAACCAATACGTGTACCAAATTTGGACCAAATCGGACTTAAAATGCGGCCGCTAGAGTGCGAACACATATATACATATATATATATGAATTTTAATGACACCCCAAAACGTGTTCTGGGGACCATGATCGATGCTCATTTGCTACTCCCGACCTTGGATCTCACCATAAGGGCCACTGCAATAGCTCATTTTTCCTATGGAAATTCGCTAATGAGGCAAGACATGTTGATTTAAAACTTGCGCATACCTAATTCCAGACATTGTACTGTCCGAAATGTCGTAAGATATTTCACTCACAGCCGCCCAAACAGTAATGCCTTTTGATTTGAGTAGAGTCTCTGCAAGAATATGGGGATTGTTGGTGTTGTAATAATTACAATTATGCCTATTCACTATACCATTGCGGTAGAAAGCGGACTCGTCTGAGAAAACAATTCGAGCGTGCCAATGATAAGAAAACAAAATTCCATTCTTCTGTGCGGATCATCCTGTTCAACAATCGGCGTTAGAACTGCGAAGCAGTAAAAAATCTGGTACCAACTCAAGAAAGTTATTTTTGGAGGGAGAAAATTTATACATTTTTCATTATTCCACCATTTTGTTTCTGCAGGTGTTGTACTGCTAAAATTTGCACAGAACATTTTTAAAACTTGTACTGTGGGGTGTGTAAAGTTTCAAAAAGATCGATGCATTCTTGGGCAAGCTACGATGCATTCTTGGGCAAGCTATACAAAATCAAAAGTTTAAACCTCTTCGTGGGACATCCTATATATAAAAAACAATGTTTGTATATCCTGAAAGCCAAAACGGGGTCTCGGAACAAAAAACACGACAGATTTTGTATAGCCCTAATATTGAAATCATGAAAAATTAAGAAAGGGGCTTCAATTTTGTTCAAGTTGATTTATTAATCGTATGAAATATTGAGTTAAATGCATTTTTTACTCGATTCACTGATCCGAAAAACTGGAGACTTTAAAGGTAATAAACGGTACCAGATAACTGCCACATACTGTCTCCCAATTGAAACTTTACACCTTCCCAAGAGTAGCATAGGAGGTTATTACGTATTTAGAATTGCAAAAGTAGGACATACCATGGAAAATATTAGAAGTATGTAATGCACATCCATATTAAGTTTCATATTAGTTTCATTTAAAATATTAACTAATAAATAGTATCATTATAATTAAAACTATTCGATCGATTTCAAACAAATTTGCAACAAACATGTCAATTAGGCCTTTATAGATGCACGAAAAAGGTTTTGAAAATTTTTGAAAAACAACCCCCTTTTTGGCCAAAAAAACCCAAAAATCAGTTATTATTATTATCTAAACGAGAATTTTTAGAAAGATGCAGTTTTTTTCATACGGTAGGGTACATTGAGGGCTACAAATAGCCAAATTTTATCAAAATCGTTAGAGCCGTTTTTGAGGAATTTAGATTTTTCTTGTTTTTTGAACATTTCTGGGGGGTAAAACCCCTTAAAAATCCAAAATTTGGAAAAATGAAAAAAACGCCTGGAGATATTCCAGTACTACACCTACATACCAATTTTAAACAAAATCGGACCGTTGGTATGGTCTCCAGCTCAGTACACATCCTTACAGACACACGGAAAGACATCACAAAAAACACTTTTTTGGGATCAGGGAGCACCAAAACAAATAATTGCACTAAAAATATTTTTGGGTTCAGGGAGCACCAACACAGATAATTCCACTAAAAAATTGTTTAGGGTTCAGGGAGCACCAAAACGGATAATTCCACTAAAAATTCAAATTCGAAAATTTTGACGAAAACAATACTTTCTCCATATACTACGTATAAGGGGGAGAAAGTAAAAATATAAATTACGTAAACTTTGTAGCAGACTTTTTGAAAAATCCTACAATGTCGGACATTTGTCTAAAGACAGTTTCCAAGCGCTGTGTTATCAACTAGGCCTATAGTTAGTGTGTTATATGGTAGCGCTTGGAGGGATATCAGCAGTCCTTGTGGTGGCGAACTGTGCATTCCAGCCAGAGCAGAGACTATTTATTTTTATTGAATCTCTGAACCAGTGCTTTCTAATTTCCTTTCCAGTATGTCCTCCTGCTATTTCAGAATAGTCTAATCGGTTTATGACATACGATTACTAATGGAAATCTTTTATCAAATGCCATTCATTTTACTTTCTCACTATACTGTAGTATAGAGAAAGTATAGTGACCGCAAAAAAAATCGATGTTGAGATTTTTGTGGAAATATCCGTTTTGGGACCCCCTGAGTCCAAAAAAGTGGTTTTTACAAAATATCTGTCTGTATGTATACAAACCTAGAGAGAAAACTATTCGATCGATTTCGAACAAATTTGCACCAAACACGTCAATTAGGCCTGTATAGATGCACGAAAAAAGGTTTTGAGAATTTTTGAAAAACAACCCCCTTTTTGGCCAAAAAACCCAAAAAAATCAGTTATTATTTTTTTACAAAAAAGGGGTTCTAACGGTTATGATAAAATTTGGCTTACTTGTAGCCCTTAATGTGCCCTACCAAATGCAATAAAACCGCATATTTCTAAAAATTCTCGTTTAGCTAATAATAAAAATAATAACTGATGAATTTTGGGGTTTTTTGGCCAAAAAGGGGGTTGTTTTTCAAAATCTTTTTTCGCGCATCTAAACAGACCTAATTGACATGTTTGGTGCAATTTTTTTCGAAATCGATCTAATATTTTTCTAATAATAATAATAACTGATTTTTGGGGGGTTTTGGGCCAAAAAGGGGGTCATTTTTTAAAGTTTTTCAAAACCTCTTTTCTTGCAGCCATACAGGCTTAATTTACATGTTTGGTGCAGATTTGTTCGAAATCGATCGAATAGTTTTCTCTCTACCTAATAATAATAATAATAATAATATTTATTAGTTACTCTCCTACTTTAATTTCGAACAAATTTGCACCAAACACGTCTATTAGGACTACATAGATGCACGAAAAAAGGTTTACAAAAATTTTGAAAAACAACCCCCTTTTTGGCCAAAAAACCCCAAAAAACAATTATTATTTTTTTATAAAAAAACTGTTTGAATGATATTGATAAAATTTGGCTTATTTGTAGCCCTTAAGGTACCCTACCATATGCAAGAAACCGTATCTTTCTAAAAATTCTTGTTTAGGTAATAATAACTGATTTTTGGGGTTTTTTGACCAAAAAGGGGGTTGTTTTTCCAAAATTTTCAAACCTTTTTTCGTGCATCTATACAGGCCTAATTGACATGTTTGGTGCAAATTTGTTTGAAATCGATCGAATAGTTTTCTGTCTAGCTAATAATAACAATATTCATTAGTTACTCTCCTACTTTAATACAATTATGGAGTCACAATGAATATGTTTGTGAGAAAGTATGTGCCAGTTCCTGGTACCGTTTATTTAGTTTATATTTCAATTTGTGTACACCTAAATTGACATTTACAATTTATCAAGATGATTATTTAGTATGTTAACATCGCTTTGTTGACGACAAATGTGGTAGAGTGGCTGCCAGGTTCAATCACTGAGGTTTGTCTGTTCGTCAAACATACAAGGCTGAGCACCACAACCAATAAAAAATTAACCAGCAATAGAATTACATGAAGCCCCCATCAACAGTTTTTTATCTTTTAAAATGTGTATATTAAACAGTTAATTCCATGTATAGATCATCTCTTTAGAGTCAAAATATTAAGGGTCTTCTATACCTTGCGTAAAACAGCAAAAATATGCACTTCGTACTACCGTGTTTCGGACGCCGTTTTTCAACCTAAAAAGTTGTGAAACATCTTAAATTGTTCTTAAAGGCTTTGTGCTTTTGTCTTATACCGCATAATTGAAAGAAATCGTCGGCAACTCCTTTTAATCAACAGTTTAAATGAGTAAAAATCGATTATTTTTAACGCATTTTTTGGGAATTTTAAGCAATAATTTCCATATTTTAAGGTAACACGTAAAAAATATAAAGCCTTCTTTATAACTTAAAGTAGTTTCCCAGATTATTAATTTATAAATAGAATTCGAAACACGGTATTACGAATGCATGTTTCAACGATTTTGCGGCTTGAGTCAGGCCTTTTGCATTGAAATCATACTGTATACTCGGGAGTTTTCTTCAAGGTAAAGAAGAGCTTTAAGAACTAATTGTAAACAATTCCTTAACATTAATTCCATTGCACTTTAATAGTATCTTTTAGTTAAGCCTCCATTGTATGCGACATATGTATATTATATATATAATATTTAGTTTTAATAGGTTCCACCAGTTTTTAATATTTTTATAAACGTTACCGCCCATTATTTGTTTACGAATTATTCTCAGTTGCCGCCTTACAGCGAGAACTTGATTCGCTATTTGTAAATGTAGTGTTATACCTGAACTTTTTAATAATACAATTTGTTATTAAAAATAGTCGTCGCATTATTTTCGTTTTAGGAAATAATGTAACGCTTCTCTGTTCACGTGAAGCGTAATATAACATTGTATTATTTTACAAGATAAAGTTCATATTGTTTTATGTATTGTTGTTTATTTAATTGTTATCATTATTATTGCGTCCTTAATTCCTATCCTTTGTGCCTGAACACACTTTGAGGGTTCCTCCTCCCCGCTCCATTTGCTGAACAGGCCCAGCGGAAAAGCAAATGTAAACAATTTATTGTAGACTTTGATATATTTTTTAAAATTTTAGCCACCGGAACTGAATTTTTAACAACTTAAAGTTACGACCTTATAGTTTTTTTGTCAGTTCCTTTTATTTTTGAAGATGGATTACTAGTTTCAACCTTGCATCAGGGTCATCATCAGATCCATGAACTTGAACCTGTTGGGTTACACATTGAGGAGGGAACTAAAACATAACAACATAATATTAACTTATAGAACGTCGAACAGAATTGAAAGATCAACGACAAAACACAAGATTAAAAATGCACTAGATTTAACTGGAATATACGGACTCGGTCAAACAGGACGCTTGTTCTCCAAGAGATTTCGGGAACATGTCCCCAAGACCTCATTGTTGCAACAAAGGTCAAGTTTTGCACAACATATGATTGAGGAAAATCACATCTTCCACAGTCCCAAATTATACATGGAAATCCTACACTTTTGCCGAAAAAGCCGAAAAATGGACTAAAGTTGAACTTTTTCCTTTCGTTACTGAACATTTTTGTTTCTTGAGCTAATAACTTTGTAAATGTTACATCAATCAATTTTTTACTGGCATATATGAATTCTTTTAACCTTTCTCTACAAAAAAGCTGTAGAACAATTTTGGGTAAGGGTATAATTATTTGGCGAATTTTTGAAAATATGCTTGCAACACGCATCGAAATGGCATGGCATTGAAAAAATTTGCATGCACAGTTTAATGGTAAAATTACAGTGCATACTTACTTGGTTTATGTAATACATTAGCAATTTCTTGCCACGCCAGTTCCTTTACATTTTTATCTCTGTAATTCTCTATCATAACATCCCAAAGGGTTGGACGCTTCCTTACTTCATCAATCAAAACACTTACCATACTCATAACTGCACTTAAAAAAACCACAGTATAAACAAACTCCAGAAGGTTGACGATGTACACAGAAAAACGCGGTGAGAACAGCTCAGTGCGCTTGCGCGAGTCGAGATACGTTTGCTTTTCCTTATTAATACGCCGCCGACGTCTGCTACGTATTAATTATAATACTCTTGTGTGAAGTGACACATTTGATATAATTGTGAGATACGTCTCAGACGTCTTACAAAAACATCGGTGGAGTATTAATACGTTCTATGTGTAGTGGCCTTTAGAGTGTTGACCATCGCGATGGTTTGAACTTTTCGAGACGAATTGTGGAAAGCGATCTAATATTACTGAAATGCCAATCTATGACTTTCATTTGTATGCAGTATTAAAGCAGAAAGATCACGCTATCTAATAAGCAGTGTGTAAAAAAATCTGTGGACTGTGTAATCTGTTAGCAAGCTATCTGCAGTTACTTTGTTGTCTGAACCACGTCTTACGTCTTGTGTGACAGTTTTTACTTTTGCTATTTTATTCAAGAAAATGAGTCGCTGTTGTTGTGTGATGGATTTATCTTCATTTTTTATATTTTTAAATTTTAATTTTTGAGTCTACTGATTCGCTACAGTTTTTCAAAGTAAAAATTTTGTTTTTATATACACTGTTAATAATGTATGAAAATTCTTCAGGTATAATATTACTCCTAACCTAATTCTGAAACATTGATGTATAACATGTCATACTACTAGTCATATTATCCAGTAAGCACCCGTGAAAAATAAACAGGCAGATCAATACATCATTAAAAAAAAACTATTTAAAAACAACTGACTTTATCTAGGCCTACCTAACTATGTTCACGGGGATTTTTAACTCGGTAAATGTGTACAAGGATTATAAAACTGTAGGCCTTTGTTAAAATTTTGTATTTATATAATATGTTATTATATTTCAAATTTAACATTGTAGCCAACGGATTAGTAAATTTATAAATAAATAAATTACATTCTGGGGAGTACGTACCGACCGATGTAAAATATTTTAATTTTGTGATCGTGTGAACGTAAATTTGTGTAAAAGTGTTATGTTGTGTTATGTGTTGTTACGTATGTACTGTGTATGTTTTATTGACAAGCTCCATATGGAACGATTTCAATAAAAACTAAAATACTTTATATGATCTGAAGATGGACTCACGAAGCCCGAAACTGCAGTAATCTATAAATCAACGAAAGGCTTAGTTGACGTACCGAAAAAAGGTAATTTATTTATATGTTATTATATATTTAAAGAAAGATGAAAATATTACCTTTTAATTAATTTTTATTTCATATTGAGAGATCAAATGATTTAGAAGTTATTAATATTATAGTAAAGAAAATAATAATCGAATATATACATAATGATTGAAGTTGTAAACATAACCCCAAAGTATAATCTACGCTGGGTTTTGTTTATTACAGATGATGGATGAAATAATCTGTTATATTATGTTACTCACGTACCTACGTACATTTGGAGAGTAACCATAGAATGCACTTGTTATGAAAAGTGCAGCATTATATAGATGGGGGGGGGGGGGTCAAGTAGTATTCAATCTACCCATGAAATGAATTGGTTCAGACACTTGCTCACTATTTCTGGACAAGGAGAATTTAGCGAATATATCCTTCAATATACAGTGCCCCAAATGGCGTAATAAATACCAAATCTCTACTCGTAAGATCCTTCTGAAATTAAATAGTATTTTTTTTAGCAGTTTGAACGCCTGCAATTCTTTACTTATGCAATACAGTCTACATACCTGTGCGACGAAACAAGGAGAATAAGACACCACTGGTACTGTCCGCGAGAGGAAAGATGTCTCCTGAGCCAGGACGGTATGCAGCAGTGTTTGTATGTTACCGCTCGGCATTTGCAGGCGCTACGCGTTGTCCAAACATTTCGCACTGCATAGTTTTGTTTCTGCTAACGTGGAATCCCTGTAGAACAGCCGTTAAGTGCAGGGCTATAGAATACATGGGCTAGACCAGTCCGCCACGGAAAGCTATGCTTTATTTTTTGTTATCAATAATTGTATTACTCTAGGTTTAAATTTGATTATAATTATTTGTATATTATATATTTATTTATATCTAGTTATTCTGAAAATTTTAAGTGCATTTTGCTAGTAAAGATTTTTTTATTTGCCGAATGTCGAGGGATTTACTGTATATCAGTTTCTTTAGTAGGCCTATCAACAAGCTTTTGCTAGTTTTGTATATAAATTTAAAATGGTGTACAATTTAATATTGTACGGTAATTCAAGAACTTGTAAACAATATGTACATAAGTGTGAATATAATCTAACTTGTAAATACAATAACTGTTTTTCTTACTGCCTAACTGTACAAACTTTTACAGTAACAGCTTTCCTTCTTAATAACAAACTATTTTTATAGTAATCCTATACTGTAGTACAAGTTAGTTTTTAAAACTGGAAGGCTTATCAAACCTTAATGGTTTTCTCAACACTATTAACACAATTAAATAGCTACAATAAAGTAAATCCTCAATTGGCTATTTTACATGTTTTGCCACAGTGAATGTGACCGCAGAATGCCGTGTGCAACGTGAGCTTAGCGCCGACTCAGATAAGCGCCTGCAATTTTTGAATAGGCCAGAACTCAGGGGACTTCTTCCTCTCGCGGACAGTAGTTCCTAGATAAAAGAAATAATAAACCATAAGGCCCATAAGTTCCACTGAAACTACATTTATATCAACATTCATTGTGAACGCGGCTTGGATAAATGTACTGAAAGTGGGAGCTCGTAAAAAGAGGGCTAATCATAGGAATTCTGCACAACGTCGTGAATGTAACACATGTTTTTCATTTCTTTGAACACAATTTTGGATTCACTTTTACAAAAACGTTTTTCAAAACTTTAGCTCGAGTATTTCTACAGAGGGAATGGGGTTTTCTGTTTTGCAACATTTTCAGGGATACCTTAAAAACTCGTAAATAATAGTTTTGTTATCCTTAGATAAATCTTTTAAACTATACCTCACATGACACTATTAAAAATATTTATTTTTGAGGGTTTCAAACTTAGTTTTTTCCCCGAATTCGTGATAAAATATTTTTTAAATTCTTATTATTGGAATAACAGTTAGGTCCCGTTAAAAATCATTTGCTGATTCATTTGACACTCATGAGAAAAAATATAACTTCACAATATTATGTTTAATGCTTTATAGAACTAATGTAGGCTGTATGACTTGTTTTGAGTTTAGAAGTTGTTGAAAATATATATTTTTCTTGTTTACTTCATTCTTCAGACGAAACTATTTAGGCGTACAAACTATATCTAACTGGGTATATACCGTTAGGGATTTCCAACATGGTAAATGTACAGAACCTACAATTAAACAATTTACTCAAAGACCTGAAATAAATACAAAAGATCATACGTTTTAATCATAGGCCTACTTAAATCGTGGATCGTTAGCATAAAGTGTAAGATGTGCCGTTGAAAATTGCATACATATTTTACGCGCATCTTAGTAAGTTACACACACAAAACCGAAATAATTTTAATAAACAAAATGTGGTATTACATGAAAATTAAATTATTACTTTCTCACTATAGGCCTACTATAGTATAGAGAAAGTATAGTGATCCCAAAAAAATCGATGTTGAGATTTTTGTGGAAATATCCGTTTTGGGACCCCCTGAGTCCAAAAAAGTGGTTTTTTCAAAATGTCTTTCTATATGTCTGTATGTCTGTCTGTATGTATGTATACAAAGCTAGAGAGAAAACTATTCGATCAAATTTGCACCAAACACGTCAATTAGGCCTGTTACAGATGCACGAAAAAAGGTTCTAAAAAATCAGTTATTATTTCTTTATAAAAAAAAAACGGTTCTAACGATTTTGATAAAATTTGGCTTATTTGTAGCCCTTAATGTACCCTATCATATGCCAAAAACAGCATCTTTCTAAAAATTCTCGTTTAGCAAATAATAACAATAGATTTTTTGAGGTTTTTTGGCCAAAAAGAGGGTTGTTTTTCAAAAAAACTTTAAAAACTTTTTCGTGCATCTTTACAGGCCTAATTGACATGTTTGGTGCAAATTTGTTCAAAATCGATAGAATATTTTTCTTCTAGCTAATAATATTAATATTTATTAGTTAATCTCTTACTTTAATAAACCTTCTCCTACCCCGCCTACAATTATGAAGTCACAGTGAAT
>JAGFPH010000732.1:21414-57651 GCA_018207615.1 Philaenus spumarius
CTCTCTCTCTCTCTCTCTCTCTCTCTCTCTCTCTCTCCCTCTCTCTCCCTCTCTCTCTCTCTCTCTCTCTTTCTCTGAATGGTTGTTTTATTTATGTCTTGTTTGTAAGTTATAATATTATAAAGAGGTAAAATTTGTTTGTTTGTATATAGGGGGTAATCTCTGGAACTACTGAACCGATTGAGAAAATAGTTTCACTAATAAAACGCTACACTATCCTGAGTAACATAGGCTATAATTCATTTTGATAAAAACATTTTTTATTTAAATATTTGTAAATTTAGTCGGAAAAAGTCTTAGGTTAGGCCTGGACTGATGAACCAACACATGTATTTTTATTTATTACAATGGCAACCAAATTGAATAAAATAACAGATAAAACAGCTGTTTGCTAAAAGATTTTCATTAACAGCTGATTTCAAACTTTGTATTTGTATTTCTAACTTTTAGGTTAGATTTTTATTAAAGTGTAGACCTGAACTTTGCTGGTTCTTTTAACCTTTATTATAACTGCTGTTATAAAATATACGAAATAATTTGATTTGAACATTTAACATTAATTACCATCTTAACTTTGGGATCATTATTAATCCTACACCTTTATTATAAAGAAAACATAACATGATTATGTGTATAGAAGGTTCCAACGGGGTGACGTGTGGAGCACGCAGAGGTTTCTCCTAGTTATCAATAATTAGGGCAAGTGAAATTATTGTTAATTCTGTGTTTCTCATCAGCGAATTTCCATAGGAAAGATAAGCTATTGCAGTGACCCTTATAGTGAGACCTAAGTTCGGGAGTCTTCAATGAGCACCGATCACGGTCCCCAGAACACGTTTTTTACACCTCGCGCAAAAATTCGTGGCGGCTGAAAGCTTAGGACGGTCGGGGAGGTGTCCCTACCCCTAATTAGCCCTCGCTCGGCCACTCCGGGTTTTGGTCATGAGTCGCCTACTGGGTTCAAGGCACAGTCGGTACAATTTTTTGCATTTCGCCATAAAGTGTAAAAATAACGTAATTTTTGTGATGTGCATCAAATAACAAGAACATTAAGTCCAAACACGATATGATTGCGATGCTATTAAGTATTAATTTTGTTTTAAAATAAAAAACAGTTTGCAGGACAAGATTAAGAATATTTAGTAACTAAATCTATTAAAAATTATACATTGAAAGTGTTTTTCGGATTTGCATAAGCTGAAGTCGACGCGGTTACCTAACAACACTTTTAAGCCAAAGTTTAGAGGATGTTCCACTACTGTATGTGGAACATGACGAGGAAGACACATTGGCCGTTATCTGTTGGATTAAAAGGTAATTGCTTGTGGTGCACTATAATAAATTTACTACTTTATTAATTAAATTACAAGTGAAAAAACATAGACCAAGACCGGGAGTTGAACCCGGACCTTCACGTTTCCGTCGTGATGCTCTGCCAACTGAGCTACCCTGATATTGGTCGATGTTATATCACTTGTACGGTTTTACTGCAATTACTGATAACATCGACCAATATCTGGAGATATCAGGGTAGCTCAGTTGGCAGAGCATCACGACGGAAACGTGAAGGTCCCGGGTTCAACTCCCGGTCTGGGTCTATGTTTTTTCACTTGTAATTTAATTAAATATCCCTTGCTGAGGAAGTGTGTAAGCGGAAATTTTTTTAAAATTAGTAAATAAAATATTGCTATTTTACTATTTATTACTAATTTACTAAATTTAGTATTTTAACAAAGTGAAACTTGATCCTAAAAATTGTGTACCAATTTGGAATAATAAGACAGGCAATTTACTGTTTATGAATTATTTAAATACGATGTTAATCAATTGATAAATAATTTATATTTTATCTACATATCATACACATTTAAAGAGACTTTAGACATACGCCTACTTAAAGAGCACTATTTAATCAAGCCAAATATCTGATAAATGCACATAAATTATCATTTAATACACAATTGACTAGCAAATAGTCGAAATTAAGAAAATCTTTTTTACTTGTCACTTTATTAGACCAATAGTTAGTCTGACAAACTACATATGGCTAAACAGATTTTCTTTTTCATTGATATGGTTTCACCTTCAGCTCCTTGAGAATCTGGATAGCACTTCATGTACAAAATTGTAAAAAGCTATAGTTTGTAAATAATCTTAAAAATATATCTTGTTCTGTAAACTGTTTTTTATTTTAAAACAAAATGAATACTTAATAGCATCGCAATCATATCGTGTTTGGACTAAATGTTCTTGTTATTTGATGCACATCACAAAAATGACGTTATTTTTACACTTTATGGTGAAATGCAAAAAAATTGTACCGACTGTACCTTGAGCCCAATAGGTGACTCATGACCAAAACCCGGAGTGGTCGAGCGAGGGCTAATTACGGTAAGGACACCTCTCCGACCTTCCTAAGGGTGCGTTCACAAAGAAAGCTGGTTGCAAGCGCTGGCCGGCGCTAGAAAAAGTTTTCATTGTATCAAGTTTGTGCGTTCAGAGACAAGGCTTGTTCCGACTTGCAAGCGCCTGCTACAAGCGCTGACCAGCAAGCAAGGACTTTTGATGCTTGTTTTCCGGCGCTGGTAGAAGTCAAGTCACTGATAACTCGCAGTGAAAACTAAATTTTGTATCTTATAATGGTTTTTAAAAACTATTTGTATACAATTATTATATGGTAAATGGTTATTAAAACAAATAGTTTCAAACATATTAAAGACTCACCTCATACAAATAACTAGCCGTTCTTCCGAATGAATTGGTTGCTTATGCCAGTTTCCCCGGGATTTGTTCAAAGTAGTTTCAATTTTCTTGAGGATATAATTGAATGTGCTCAACTCCATTCTCAAATAAGAAAAAAAACCTTACGTTGTCCAATTTTAATTGAGGAAACAGACGGTGATATTTATCAAATCTTCCTCTTCCGCGGTTAATTTCATGAATACCTATTCTCTTTCGGTGCACTTTCAAATCTACATTTGCAAGCAAAAATAATTCTTCATCACTTGAGGAAGTCATTCTCGGAATGAAAGTTGCAAGCTTTTGTTGTGAACACACAAAACTATTCATAAGGGCTGGGAGCAAGCGCCTAGAAACAAGTAACTTGCAACCAGCTTTCTTTGTGAACGCACCCTAAGCTCTCAGTAGCCACGAATCTTTGCAATAGGTATAGTATAATTAAATTATGTACGCTATATAATGTGTTCGCACTCTAACGACAGAATTTTATTTCCTATTTGGTCGAAACTTTGGTTTTCTAAGTGTCTTGGACGAGTTCATTGAAAAAATAAATCCAACCTGAAGCATGTTTTTTTAAACGAAGTAAAACATTTTTTAGATTTTTCGTAGTAAAATGAAACTTTATAGTTTTTTTTTAACGAAGTTCCTTAAGGCTCGGCTCTCCACATTCAAAACTACGATATTGGGTACCAATTTCAATGTTAAATAACCAAAACATACCTTCACTATTAAGCATATTTTTGTACTGTTTTTGTTAAAAAACGAAAGCTGTATTTTTTTCCTTAAAGTAAAATAGATTGTGGGTGTTGATTACTAAGGATTTTTGCAATATCTCTTTTTGCAACTGAGTAAAAAATTTATAAAATTTATTATTTTTTACTATTTATATCATACGTTTATGAAAACAATAAAACGGTTTCTGAAAATGTATTCGGCAATCAACATCCGCATATGACAGTACTTCAAAATGAAACCAAATTTTTAAATTTTTCCCACGAATTAACGGAAAAAAATGACTTATTCTGTAGCATTGCTCTTATGGGAATAAGATTCAATATGGTGGGCAGGGAAGCGCCCCCTTAACGCGGGTCGCGGTAGGAGTTAACAAATAGAAAATGTAATGCGTTACGAAAAAAGTTTTATTAATTGGTTGCTATGGCAATGCCAAATATAAAATTCGAGTAACGAAAAAGCGTTACAAAATTGGTTGCTATGGAAATGAATGTAAATAGATTCAAGAAACATGTGTTTTGGTTCATCAATTTAAATTAAGAGACGATCGGTTTCGTCCGGTGTACTTCAGATACTATCGTCAAGCGCTGAAAGTTATTTTAACTTTGTTCCTGACGGGGGTCCCACGACCGCACACATTTACTTGTTTTCTAAGTGAGTGGGTTATTCTTTTTGGCTTTTTCACAATACCCTCTGATTGGCCTAAAATCTATGAAAAGTACCCGTGGGGATAGAATCTGATCCGAGGCCGCGGTCGGGATGCGAGCGGAACGAAGCAGCGCGTGAGCCGGGGCTGGAGGCTGAGTAGCTAACAAATTCTACTATAATATAGTTCGTACACGCGGGCAGCCATTTAGAGCCCTTGTGAGTAGACCGATTTCAAAAATAGTTGGTTGAACACATGTTTTTTTTTTGGAAATTCGTTCAACTCACGTCAGCAGTTCAGCTGCGTGATCGAATTGTTTTTCGTCTTAGCTTTAAGGTTATGAATAATCCTATACACTTATTCAAAAGTAATTGAGTCAGGAAATTGGCGTGCGAAGCACGCATGGGTCTCCCGTAGTGTGGAATATTATCTCGACATGTATTCCATAGGAAAACTGAGCTGGTAAGACCCAAAGTCGGGAGTAGCAAATGAGCATCGATCATGGTCCCCAAAAATCATATACATATTATGTGTTCGCACTCTAGCGGCCGCATTTTAAGTCCGATTTGGTCCAAATTTGGTACACATGTTAGTTGTCCACGTCGCTCGGACGAGTTCGTTAGCCAAAAAAATCCAACAACCGGAAGCACGTTTTTTGACCGAAAGTAACTAATTTTTTGAGATTTTTCCTTCCAGAATAAATGTTTATTAGAGTTGTTTCTACAAATATAAATTTAGGATGTTATTCTGCACATTTTGTTTTTTTACGCGACCTGGTTTTAACCGTGGTGTTGACGTGCAAAGCCAGCAATGCATTGTGTATTGAAAATACTCCCAATATGGGGGTAGGCGTGCGAAGCACGCAATGCTTTGTGTGTTGAAGATACTCCCAATAAGCGGAATGGCGTGCGAAGCACGCAATGGTGTATTGAAAGTACTCCCAATACGGGGGTTGGCGTGCAAAGCACGCAATATTTTGTGTATTGAAGATACTCCCAATATGCGGAATGGCGTGCGAAGCATTTTGCAGCTATTCAGCACCGTCGTGAGTAGACCTATTTTCCAAATTGTTGGTTGAAACCCTAAAACATAGGCCTATGAACTTAATTTTTTTAATTTGCTCAACTCACGTCAGCGGTTCATCTGCGTGGTCGAACTTTTTCAATTAGCTACGAGGAAGTTAGTATAGAGGTGTTAAATAGCAAACAGCTGTGTAACGTACCAAAAGTAAAATGAGTCAAACAGCTGAGCTCATAACATATTCTTGTAGCTGCCTTGCCTTTACTTTGTTTTAACGCTTCATCTCATTATGAGGTGCACCATACGTCATTCTTCTATTATAACTGTTTCATAATGGACTCTGGTGGTCGAATTACTTAAGTTTTAAATTGAAAATAATATAATTTGTTGATTTAACGAGAACCCGGTTTAACGTAGAATTAAAATAAATGCTTCGTTACGAATATTAAAAAAAGAAAAACTCCGTTTACCAATTATTTCGCATAGTTTCATACGTGGGCAGATCTAATTGAATTGAAATGATTTTACATTTCATTCGCCCAACGT
Organism: Philaenus spumarius; assembly: GCA_018207615.1. Lineage (NCBI taxonomy): Eukaryota > Metazoa > Arthropoda > Insecta > Hemiptera > Aphrophoridae > Philaenus > Philaenus spumarius. Next base: position 27,098 of record JAGFPH010000732.1, read on the forward strand.
ACTCAATAGAATGTCTCGTCAAATGTTAATTAATTGAAACAAAACAAAACTGTTTGAAACAAATGAATAACTTTACCGTTAGTTGGTATTGAATGTGTACATGTTTTTGTTTCGGTCGAAATTAAATGTTCATATTTCACAGACATATCGATGGAATATCTAATAGAAATATTGTTGGCGAATGCTTTATGTTCATGTGATGATTCCACTAGTGCACTCTTGCGGAAAGGCTGCAATTTAATTATAGTTTCGAAATCAATTACTAGCAGGTTTTGATGTGTAATATTGTGGCTGTTAGTTTTGTAAAACTGATAGTAATGCTGTTAGGTTAACACTAAAGTGCGTCGGCCAAATATTAGCTCAGAGCTTCCTCCCAAGCAATACTGCACGCTTTCCCCTTCCTTCCTCCACGCATTATACAGGCCCATCGTTTCTCTACTAAAAAAAACTAACTTTTGAAGCAATTACAATTTTTGCATCACCTTAGGGACAAGACCATAGCCAGCTTTTAGGGAGTCAGAATCCAGGGCTATAGAATACAAGGGCTGGACCAGTCCGCCAAGGAAAGCGTTCCCGCCACTGCCACTGTGATGACGTCACGGTGGTAACACCTGCTCCATTCCCAACGCTTCTTATAAGTATTTCTGCTACAATAATTTCAATTTCTTAGCAAAGCTGTAACATTTTTATGATGCGCTCTTCTTTAGTTTTAGTATTGACTTTACACAAAGAAATAAATAGACTGTAAACAATAATTAGTCTAAAGATATAAGAAGAAGACAGGGTTACAATAAAACTAACTAATTCGTAGGTAATAAACCGATGTAGTGTACTAATGTTAGCATACTTTTAATTTGATTCTCTGAAACATTTCTGAAAACTAAATTCGAAATGTGCCACATTATTGAAAATAGTTGTATTTATTATAATAAACCACCAAAACTTGTATGTCATACTGCGGTTTAATAAAACATGTGTAATACTTATAAAATAAAACACATAAAAGTTATAAATACTTACACATAATGAGTAGCTTATATGCAGATATGTCATGACATAATAATTACTGCTGAAATAAAATATTAAAAAAAAACTGCTTTATAGAAATTTTCCTTCCCTAGGCCTTAGGGAATAGTTAATTTAATAGTTGAATTTAAACAATTGAACTATTTAAATTTAAATTGATACTGAGGAATTTAATTTAGTCTAGAAGTTTAACTTAAAATTATGTTTTATTTTTGTCATCAATAATTTTATTACTCTAGGTTTAAATTTGATTATAATTATTTGTATATATTATATATTTATTTATATCTAATTATTCTGACAATTTTAAGTGCATTTTGCTAGTAAAGATTTTTTTTAAACATTTTAACTTAAAGCTGCAGAAGAAATTACTTGAGTATCTTGGTAACTTTTTGACATAAAGTAATCTGGCTTGCAACTCTTACATTAAATAAATAATATTTTTTAATGTTTATTTTAATTTGAAGCTGATTACTTAAAATTTGTTGTTTTCAAAATTTTGAGTTATCAATAATTACCGGTGCTCTAAGTTTAAATCTCATTATTATTTATATATTATACATTTATTTATTTATATCTCATCATTCTGATAATGTTTGTTTTAATGTATTTTGTTCGTGAAGGTGTTTCTTGGAATATTCAAGTAACGCTGCAGACAATATTAGCCTACTTGATAATCTTGGTAACATTTCATAAAGTAATCTCGTCTGCAACGTAACATTAAATAAATAAATACCTTGCTAAACATATAATGTAGATAATTGTGTGTATTGTATAATTTTTTAAAAGAAATTCATGGAATGCCTCTTCGAGAAAATTAGCATTGAATATGCGTCAAAGGGCGAAAATCTCGCGGAATTGTATACCTTCTTTAAAAACGTGTACTGAGCAAAATAATTGCTCAATATTCACCAAACTAGCTAAACATATAATTTAGGTATTGTATAACTTTTTAAAGAAATTCATGGAATGCCTCTTCGAGAAAAGTAGCCTTGAATATGCACCAAAATGCGAAAATCTCGCGGAATTAAATACTTGCTTTAAACACTTGTACTGAAAAAATAATTGTTCAATATTAACCAAATTCGCTAAACAAGTTAGGAGATTGTGTGTGTTTTGTATAATTTTTTAAAGAAATTCGTGGAAAGCCTTTCCGAGAAAATTAGCCTTAAATATGCGTCAAAAGGCGAAAATCTCGCGGAATTATATACCTCTTTAAACACTTGTACTGAACAAAATAATTACTCAATATTAACCAAATTTGGTAAACATATAATTTAGGTGGTTGTGTGTATTGCATAATTTTTTAAAGAATTATCATCTGCAACGTTATATCAAATAACTTGTGAGAGCTAAGACGAACCGTGCTTACACGGTGTGTCATGGTACCAGAGTGACGTCACATAGGAGGGGGGCAAGAGGAAGGTTGTAACAGTCGGCGAGCGTCAACATCAAAAAAGTGGACCAGCCCTTGTATTCTATAGCCCTGGTCAGAATCCCCGAAATCCCTTACGTGGATTTTAAAGTTTTTATGGTGTTTTACGTTTTGATTGATTTTGGAGGAACTAGACGGGCTATACGGTCTGCATTGTGTATTGAAAATACTCACCAATATGGGGCTGGCGTGAAATGCACTGTGCGTCGGCCGCTTCTCATAGCGTTCAGTGTCAAGCTCACATGTGCGTCCTTAGCAGTGAACATCTTAAAAGGGTTTAAATTCAAATCCCCGGTCCTGACCTTAAGTCCCCCCCTCCCCCCGTAAAGGTTTCCTGGCTACGGCATTGCTTAGGGAAACGGCCCGCAGGGAGTCGGTGGAAAAAGGAGTGAAGGTCTAGTTGTACATCTTAAAGGTCTATCTTAGGAGAACACAATGCCGCAAATCAGGCATCGAAAGGTTCACCCCTTTCGAAAGGTTACACAAGCACGCAATGGATTGTGTATTGAATATACTCCTAATACGGGGGTTGGCGTGCGAAGCACGCAATGCTTTGTGTATTGAAGATACTCCCAATATGCGGAATGGCGTGCGAACCATTTTGCAGCTATTCAGCACCGTCGTGAATAGACCTATTTCCCAAATTGTTGATTGAAACCCTAAAACACAGGCCTATAAACTTAATTTTGGAAATTTGCTCAAGTCACGTCAGTGGTTCAGCTGCGTGGTCGAATTATTTTGAACTGCTGAATAACACAGTAAAGTTTGATAGAATGGTTAACCCTGTATACTTTGTTTTACCATCGCTCCAAAGGTTGGCAAAGAGAAATATTTCCCTATAAAAGTAAATAAGCACGCATCGCCTCAAACAGACAATATAACTTTCATGCCAAAGCCTTCTTTTAACTTTCAATGCCCCTTAATTTAATACCCAAGTTTCGCTCTTAACCCAGATCATTATATTAGCAAAGTTTCTTCTCCATTGTGAAGTCCCCGGCTTAGACGTAATATTGTACGATCTCGTAGTCAAGTTTTATAAATTGCAACGTAGAGAGCTTTTCTAAACTTTCTCCATATTTTTGTTCCGCGTTACCGACAGATCTGACTTTTATGAACGCTCCATTAACATTCATCGTGAGCGAAGACGTACACTTTTACAGGTTCACTTTATAAAGTAACGGAAATGAAATAAAGCATGCCATTTTATGTGGATTTTTGGGCACTATTTACTGAGTATATTTATTTACTTACTAGTAAAAAAAAGCCTAACAAGGTCGGCTGTTTCAGACGAGTTAGTAAAAAAAAACCTAATACTAAAAACTCCCAAAAAGTGCCCTTGTAAATATAAACATGAAATATAAGTTTCATGATTTTGGCGTCCAAGTCACTTCATACAATGAAATACAGGAAATTACTATAAGTATTTTACCTGATTGTTAGTCCGTCTTGTGACTTCTTGAGTTGTCCTACTTACGACGCGTTTCGAGACCGTAATCTCATTATCAAGTATATAATATATGAATCACTATTCAGGCCGTCATATATACACAAAAACACGAACACATTAATAACAAAAAGTACACAACACATAATTAATTTACAGTGCGACACAGATTGAGCCGGTTGGAGTACATCATCTTATCGTCTACGATCTACATTTCATACATCTATACAGTATAAATTATATATACAGGGTGTTCCCAAATTATGTTTCCAGACTTCCACAAATTGTTCCTTCGGTCAAAACAAGAACAAAACTTCCAATAAAATAGGTCCTAAAACGCTTAGTTTCCTAGATATCCGCCATTTTGTTTTTTGTACAAAATAATTCATATCTAGAGAACGGTTTGACTGATTGAGTTCAAACTTGGCATGAAGTTTAACCTGACAATGATACACCTCAAGAAAAATAAACGATTAAATCCAATCATGCTTTTCAAAATGGCGGCTGATTGAAAATTTCAAACCTAAATTACTCCAAAACCGTACGTTTTAACGAAAAATGTCAAGATACCTTTTTTGTAGCCCAATTGATTCTCTATCGGATGGTGTAACTGTCAATACAATCGGCTGAAGGATAACAGTTAAGTTAAAAGGTAATGACAACAAATGTCCATACAATATTGTAGTATTTTTACTGTGTTGGTATAGGATGCCGGGTTGAACAAACCAATTAGTACACATAACTTAACTGTTATCCTTCATCCGATTGTTTTTAAAATTACACCATCCGATAGGGAATCAAAAGGACTACAAAAAAGGTGTCTTGACATTTTTCGTTAAAACGTACGGTTTTGGAGTAATTTAGGTTTGAAATTTTCAAACAGCCGCCATTTTGAAACGCATGATTGGATTTAATCGTTTATTTTTCTTGAGGTCTACCATTGTCAGGTTAAACTTTATGCCAAGTTTGAACTCAATCAGTCAAACCGTTCTATAGATATGAATTATTTTGTACAAAAAAAAATGGCGGATATCTAGGAAACTAAGCGTTTTAGGACCTATGTTTATTGGAAGTTTTGTTCTTGTTTTGACAACTAGTCAGCATCATCAGGGTATCCGCTACTGCTTCGTTATTACATAAAAAACACTACACAACACACACATATACACAAACATACATTACAAACGCACATATCGTATACTTTATGTCCTGTCAGGTGGCCGGCCAGGTCCGTACTCACTGTATATATATACAATCCAACTACAACTCACTCACTCATCACGAAATCTCAAAAACCACCTAACGGATTTGAATAAAATTTGGTATGTAGCTTCCTCTAGGGCCCTAGGTGCTCGGTAAGAAAGGTTTTAAAAAAAATCGAAATTTTAGGGTGGTTTGGGGGGTCAAAGTTACTACAAAAAGCACTGAACGGATTGGAATTAAATTTGGTATGTAACTTCCTCTAGGGCTCTAGGTGCTCGCTAAGCAAATTTTAGGAGGGTTTGGGGGTACTGAACGGATTGGAATGAAATTTGGTATGTAGCTCTAGGGCGCTAGGTGCTCGCTAAGAAAGGCTTTCAAAAAATTAGAAATTTTAGGGGGGTTTGGGTGGGGGTGAAATTACTACAAAAAACACCGAACAGATTGGAATGAAATTTGGTATGTAGCTTCCTGTATGGCCCTTCGTGCTCGGTAAGAAAGGTTTTCAAAAAATTCGAAATTTTAGGTGGGTTTAGGGGGTCAAAGTTACTAAAAAATACCACCGAACGGATTGAATTGAAATTTTTTATGTAGCTTCCTCTAGGGCCCTAGGTGCTCGCTAAGAAAGACTTTCAAAAAATTCGAAATTTTAGGGGGGTTTGGGGGTCAGAGTTACTAAAAATTCCCATAAGAAATACATAGTGTAATATATTTATTGATATATATTTTTGTTAATATACGTTTAACTTTGATTTGTCTATCTGTGCAAAGCCGGATCGGGCCAGCTAGTTCTTTAATAAAATTACATTTTCTGTCATTTAAAACAAAACTATTGAAAATCGGCTCGGTAGATCTCCAGAAATAGGTATCAAGACAGCCTCGTGTACTGTGTTAATACGTAGCATAGGGAACCAGTAGACACTTGAGTGTTATATTGGACATTAGCTGAACACGTTTAATATTTATTTAATTCTGTGCATCATACTTCAGCTATCAGTAACCCATAGTTTCTTTCTTAGATTGTGAATGAATGGAAATTGATGAATAAAAGAAATATTACGTTCGATTAGTAGAGATTTACTTCAATTTAATTCATTACATAACCATTTCCTAATGCTGAAGTAATAATAATGTCGTCAACCAATGCAAAGAGAGCAGCAATGCATAAAATCAAATGTTTCACTTTTATGTTGCACAGACCTGAAACAAACATTTCAGCCTAAAGTGAAGGTGAAATTGTATGAAATGTTTTTCTGTACAGTTCATGAGATTGCGTGTAGCCCGTGATTGAAGGGTGCGCAGTAGATCTTGCAATACTAACTTCCCCTCTTCTGCGCATCCCACAATCCAGGCGGAATCTCATGAACTCGTGAGATGTGTGCGTAAATGTGTATGTTTTGTTTACGTGTTGTAAGTAGTAATATGTATGTTTGACTCGGGTACCGCGAGGGACGCCAAACCCCTCTTAATAGGTGCGGCTAGTCTGCACCCCCCCGTGCGGCGGGAATGGATATACAACTGGCAATTTAATGCTAATGTTTTAAACGTAATATATAATTATTAGGGAGTATATTCATTGCTTATGAGCACATTTTGATACCATTGAGCAGCTACTCCTGACTTGCCGTCTAGATTACATATTAGAAAATAAAAACAAATTTTAATTGAGAGAGTATTCAGGGCGAGATAATATCGCTAACATAGGCTCTGACTGAAGCAACGCCATATTGTTTTGGGCGGCGTTACATGCACTGACTTCTGACTTGCACCGAGTATTGATGAAGTAATATACTTAGAAAATGTCACATATGCGCTTCTGTTTAGGCCAAGTGTTAATTTGAGCGTTAACCTAAGGTATGAGGTAAACATTTTGTGCACCGACTTGCGACAGGACTGCAAAACTAGTTGTTATTCTTGGTCGTAGAAAACTTCGTCCAACCGCATAGTGTTCCAAAATTGTGAAATTTGGCGTTAACTTAAGAAATTTGGCAAAATTGTGGAGGTTAAACTAAAAACTAAATCCATCGAATTTCTGTCTAAGGACTTAAAATAGGATCTATACAGTAAAATAGCATTAATTCCACTAACTTCCTAGCAGCTAGAGACCTGAAGTTGAGAACATTTTATTCATGGTGATGTAGGCTACAAGAAAAAAAACCCATTTTCATTACGATAACAAACTTCTCTTAGAAATTATAATAATTCGTAGACTTGCTATAAAGATTCAATGAAACTTTGTAGACTAAGTTATATATTGTATAGGAAAAAACAACTGCATTTCATTTTTCAACAAAATATTTTCCGTTTTCTAATTAAATGTACAGTGCATAAGATTACATCAATCGCGTAAATGAATTACTTGTTTTAAGCAGAAAGCCACGACGAAAGACACTTCAATCAACAAAGCAGCCTCCCCTACTTAGCAAATTGTCAGGGACAAAATACAGAGCGCGGAACATTTCTATAAGTTTAATTTTACTACAATATTTTACTTTCTTGACAACCTCGCCTTTAACAGCTTCCGAGATGCACTTCTGTCTCCGGGGAAATTATTAAGATATCCAGACAAGATGACTTTTCATAAATTTACTTTCTTACGTTTGAATAATCAAGTTTTTACTTGCCTAGATTACAGTGTCTTATACAGCCGGAATACGAATTTCAATGTATACCGTAGTAAATCCAGACTTCAGCAATACATTATATTATATTTCTAGCTGACCCGTACGGTGTTGCCCGGGGTGGTTGGTATTTTCAGTCTTTTTAACGTTATTGACTGGTTTAAGTATTCAGTCAGTGAGTGGTATTTGGCTTTTATATATATAGATCTTAAATAATAAAAGCACTATTTTCATAATAATAAAAGATCTGAAATTATGATTTTAGTAACTTTGATCAACCCAAACCCCTCCTAAAATTTCGAATATTTTCAAACCCTTTCTTATTGAGCACCTATGGCCCTAGAGGAAGATACATACCAAATTTCATTCCAATCCGTTCGGAAGTTTGAAGAAATAGTTTTTTAATAAATTTAATCCCCCCCAAACCCAACTAAAATTTCGAATTTTTTCAAACCCTTTCTTAGTGAGCACCTATGGCCCTAGAGGAAGCTACATACCAAATTTCATTCCAATCTGTTCCGTAATTTTGGAGAAATCGTGATTTAGTCATTTTTACCCCCCAAACTCCCCTAAAATATCTAATTTTTTAAAACCCTTTTTTATTGAACACTTATAGCCCTAGAGGAAGCTACGTACCAAATTGCATTCCAATCCGTTCGGTAGTTTTGAAGAAATCGTGATTTAACAACTTTGATCCCGTCAAACCTTCCCTAAAATTTCCAATTTCTCCAAACCCTTTCTTAGTAAGCACCTATGGCAATAGAGGAAACTACATACCAAATTTCATGTCAATCCGTTCGGTAGTTTTTGAGAAATTGTGATGAGTGAGTCAGTGGTATTTCGCTTTTATATATAGATATAGATAATGCCTCCAGAACTGTGGTATAGACTATATAATGGTTCACATACCTTAATGTCCGTCTACAATCCTTTTTGTCCTTTTCTTTTTTGTTGGGACTACCGGTTTCGGAGTCAAAACTCCATTTTCAAGTCACAAACACACACGTAGTTGAGTCGCATTTAACAACACTACACAAAACATTTAAATAATTTAGCACAAGGTTTTTAACAAGTGTCATCGTTGGCCAACGAATAAGTCTAGACTGAAATGTGTTAAAATGGAAATAGAAATGTTATCTAACCTACCCCCCCCCCCACCTGTTTATCTCCGGTAGTCTTTATCAAATTTCTGTGTTTGCCCGTTTTAATTGCCTGTATTGTATTTAATAGTAAATTGGAGTTGTATTTGAGTTTATCATTCAATACGTTACCCTATTACTTTAAATGAGCAATTCTTGTATCTATCTTTGTATGTTTGTATCTGTCGCAGATCTCGAAAACGGCTCTAACGATTTTAATGAAAATTTTCATACAGGGTTATTTGACGTCAGGAATTGAATGCGCTAAATCTTGTGTCTTCAAAAACGCGCGTACAGTCTGAAAAATGCGCATACAATTTAAAATCTGAACTTCTTTTTATACCACCTTTCAAGTCACTTAGAAGGCGAATAGATACAGCTTCTTTTTATACCTCCTTCAAAGTCACTAAATATTCGAATAGATACATTACACATACAATCCAGATGTTAAAAATACTGAACGATGTTCGTTCGCCCAGGTACAAACGAGCCAAAGATTAGCGAGAGCCTTTAGAGAGTTTTCCAACTGCGAGCAAAGCGAATCGTCCAGGGGCAGAGCCCCTAGTCGTCTTTATTTGTGAACGCGTTATAAATTTGTAATTCCTCGACGGTGTTCATGAACAGAGATTTTTTACATAGTTGTAGAATTTCTAAATTATTCTAGAAACCATCAGTTTTATGGTTGTTTTCGACTAGGTGTTCTACGAATTTAGATTTTTGTGTACCCAGGGTGGGTTTTGGTATATGTTCAGGAAATTAAAACGGGCAAGCACAGAAATTTGATAAAGACTACCGCAGATCAACAGGTAAGGGTATGTTAGTTAACATTTCTATGTCCATTTTAATACATTTCAGTCGAGACATATTCGTTGGCCAACGATGATACGTGACAACCTTGTTTTAAATTATTTAAATGTTTTGTGTAGTGTTGTTAAATGTGACTCAACTACGTGTGTGTTTGTGACTTGAAAATGGAGTTTTGACTCCGAAACCGGTAGTCCCAACAAAAAAGAAAAGGACAATAAGGACTGTAGACGGACTTAAAGGTATGTAAACCATTATATATACAGTAACACGTTCAACATACGGTATTAGGTTTTATTTTGTCTGTAGGCCTGGATATATTTCACTAAGTAAACGCACCTAGATTTTATAACCAACTTACAGACATATTGAATTATGCAAACAATTAAACATCCGAACCTTGAAAAACTCGCTTTTAGGCATTTACGGCATGTATATATGTGTTCGCACTCTACCGGCCGCATTTTAAGTCCGATTTAGTCCAAATTTCGTACACATGTCGGTTGTCTAGGTCGTTCGGACGAGTTCGATAGCCAAAAAAAATCCAACAACCGGAAGCGCGTTTTTTGACCGGAAGTGACTATTTTTTGAGATTTTTCCTTCGAGAATAAATGTTTTTCAGATTTTTTCTACAAATATAAATGCAGGTTATTCTGCGCATTTTGCTTTTTTTTTACGCGACTTTATAGCTCGCTTGGTTCCCCGAAATCGATTAAAACGTGAAATACCATAAAAGTACCCGGTTCAAATGTGGTGCTTACCGTGGGGTTGGCGTGCGAAGCACGAAATGCATTGTGTATTGAAGATACTCCCGATATTCGGTTTGGCGTGCGAAGCACGCAATGCATTTTGTATTGAAGATACTCCCGATATGGGGGTTGGCGTGCGAAGCACGCAATGCTTTGTGTATTGAAAGTACTCCCGATATGGGGGTTGGCGTGCTAAGCACGCAATGCATTGTGTATAGAAGATACTCCCGATATGGGGGTTGGCGTGCGAAGCACGCAATGCATTGTGTATTGAAACAACTCTCAATATGCGGAATGGCGTGCGAAGCATTTTGCAGCTATTCGTCACCGTCGTGACTAAACCTATTTCCCAAACTTTTGTTGAAACCCCAAAACACAATAATATAAACTTAATATACAAATTAAAAAATACTTAAGATACAAATACGAAAAATGGTATATTCTTATGGGGTTATGGACGCACAAAACGAAAAGATTTTGAAAAATATTCATTGAAAAGCCCAGAAATCATGAAGATTCAGGTGTTCACTCCCAGCCCTATCTATACTAATATTAGATAGAGGTAAAGTTGTTCTTTTTTTATATATGTAGGGGGTAAATTCTGGAACTACTGAACCGATTGAAAAAATAGTTTTACTAATACAAAATCTACTCTATCCCTGAGTAACATAGGCTAGAATTCATTTTGATAAAAACATTATTGTATTTCAATATTTATAAATTTAGTCGGAAAAAATTCTTAGGTTAGGCCTAAAGTGATAAATCAACACATGTATTTACATTTATTACCATAGCAACCAATTGAATAAAATAACAGATAAAACAGCTGTTTGTTCTAATATTTCCATTAACAGCGAATTTCAAACTTTTAGGTTGGGTTTTTATTAAAGTGTAGACCTGAGAATTGCTGGTTCTTTTAATCTTTATTATAACTGCTGTTATAAAATATACCAAATAATTTGATTTGAACGTTGAACATTATCTACCGTCTAAGCTTTGGGGTTATTAGCGAATTTCCATAGGAAAAATGAGCTATTGCAGTGGCCCTTATGGTGAGACCCAAGGTCGGGAGTAGCAAATGAGCACCGATCACGGTCCCCAGAACACGTTTTGGGGGTTCAAAAAAATTCATATATATATGTATATATGTGTTCGCACACTAGCGGCCGTATTTTAAGTCCGATTTGGTTCAAATTTGGTACACATGTTGGTTGTCTATGTGGCTCGGACGAGTTCGTGAGCCAAAAAAATCCAACAACCGGAAGTACGTTTTTTGACTAGAAGTTACTATTTTTTTGGATTTTTGCTACGAGAATTAAATTTTTTTTGAGTTTTTTCTAAAAATATAAATGTATGGTGTTATTCTGCACATTTTGTTTTTTTACGCGACCTTATAGCTCGCTTGGTTCCCCCAAAATCGATCAAAACGTAAAATACCATAAAAGTACCCGGTTCGAAGCCAAGTGTGCAAACTCGCGAGGCCACTAGGCGCAAACAAATTCTACTAATATATTAGCGTAAACACAGACAGCTGTTCAACGCCTTCTTGAGTAGACCTATTTCCCAAATTGTTGGTTGAAACTCTAAAACATAGGCCTATAAACTTGATTTTGGAAATTTGTTCAACTCACGTCAGCGGTCCAGCTGCGTGAACGAATTATTATTAATCCTACTCCTTTATTATAAAGAAAACATAATACGATTATGTGTACAAAAGGTTCCAACGAGGTTGGCGTGCGGAGCACGCAGGGGTTTCCCCTGGTACGAAATAATTTGATTTTAACATTTAATATTATTTACCATCTTAGTTTTGAGGTTATTATTAATCCTACACCTTTATTATAAATAAAACATAACATATGTTTTTAGAAGGTTCCTTCAGCGGATAATGTAACATCCTCCCCCAAGAATAATCAACCCCACTCATCACAATTAGCCTAAACTACGTCTCAGAGAAATCACAGGGGCAGAAGTGAAGGGATTGAGAATCAACATCGTCCTCTCAGTTATGTACAAATTAACAGGCACAGTAAAGAGGCTTAACTGCAAACATTTTATAACAAATGCACATGGAACATGTAGTCTGGGGTAAGCTTCTTACTTACGACTCGTAGCCCAGCTAGGGAAAACACAATTTCTTTAATATAAATCAAGATAACCTGTTTTGTATGTATACAACGACAATACCTTTGAACTAACTTTTACTTTCTCACTATATTATAGTATAGAGAAAGTATAGTGATCGCAAAATAGTGGTTTTTACAAAATGTCTATCTGTATGTTTGTGTCTGTATGTATACAAAGCTAGAGCGAAAACTATTCAATCGATTTCAAACAAATTTGCACCAGACATGTCAAATAGACATGTATAGGTGCACGAAAAATGGTTTTGAAAATTTTTGAAAAACACCCCCCTTTTTGGCAAAAAAAACCCCAAAAAATCAGTTATTATTTTATAAAAAAACGGATCTAACGATTTTGATAAAATTTGTCTTATTTGTAGCCTTTAATGTCAGGGCTATAGAATACAAGGGCTAGACCAGTCCGCCAAGGAAAGCGTTCCCGTGCTGCCACTGTGATGACGTCACGGTGGTACCTCGGTCCATTCCCACCGCTTCTCATAAGTATTCTTTGCTACAATAATTTCAATTTCTTAGCAAACCTGTAACATTTTTATGAAGCGCTCTTCTTTAACTTTAGTACTGACACTACACAAAGCAATAAGTAGACTGTAAGCAATTAGTCTAAAGCAGTAAGAAGAAGACAGAGTTACAATAAAACTAATTTGTAGGTAATAAACCGTTGTAATGTACTAATGTTAGCATACTTTTAATTTGATTCTCTGAAACATTTCTGAAAACTAAATACGAAATTGAACAAAATGTGTCACATTATTGAAAATAATTGTATTTATTACAATAAACCACCAAAACTTGAATGTCATACTGCAGTTTAATAAAACATGTGTAATACTTATAAAATAAAACACATAAAAGTTATAAATACTTATAAATAATGAGTAGCTTATATGCAGATATCCACATAACATAATAACTACTGCTGAGATAAAATATTAAAAAAATAAAATAAAACTGCTTTATAGAAATTTTCCTTCTCTAGGCCTTAGGGAATACTTAATTTAATAGTTGAATTTAAACACTTGAACTATTTAAATTAAAATTGACACTGTGCAATTTAATTTAGTCTAGAAGTTTAATTTAAAATTATGTTTTATTTATTTATTTTTGTCATCAATAATTTTATTACTCTAGGTTTAAATTTGATTATAATTATTTGTATATTATATATTTCTAATTATTCTGACAATTTTAAGTGCATTTTGCTAGTAAAGATTTTTTTTTAAATATTTTAACTTTATAACTGCAGAAGAAATTACTTGAGAACCTTGGTAACTTTTCAACATAAGTAATCTCGCTTGCAACTCTTACATTAAATAAATAATGTTTTTAATGTTTATTTTAATTTGAAGCTGATTACTTAAAATTTGTTGTTCTTAAATTTTGAGTTATCAATAATTAACGGTGCTCTAAGTTTAAATTTTATTATTATTTATATATTATATATTATTTATTTATTTACATTTCATCATTCTGAAAATGTTTGATCTAATGTACTTTGTTGGTAAAAGTGTTTCTTAGAATATTCAAGTAACACTGCAGACAATATTACTTGATAATCTTGGTAATATTTCATAAAGTAATCTCGTCTGCAACGTAAAATTAAATAAATACATACCTTGCTAAACATATAATTTAAGTGATTGTGTATATTGTGTAATTTTTTTAAGAAATTCATGGAATGCCTCTTCGAGAAAATTAGCATTGAATATGCGTCAAAAGGCGAAAATCTTGCGGAATTATGTACCTTCTTTAAAAATGTGTACTGAGCAAAATAATTGCTCAATATTCACCAAACTTGCTAAACATATAATTTAGGTGATTGTGTGTATTGTATTACTTTTTAAAGAAATGCATGGAATGCCTCTTCGAGAAAATTAGCCTTGAATATGCGAAAATCTTGTGGAATTAAATACTTCTTTTAAACACTTGTACTGAAAAAAATCATTCCTCAATATTAACCAAACTCGCTAAACATATAACTTAGGTGATTGTGTGCATTGTATAAACTTTTCAAGAAATTTGTGGAATACCTCTCCGTGAAAATTAGCTTTAAATATGCGTCAAAAGGCGAAAATATCGCGGAATTATATATCTTCTTTAAACACTTGTAATGAACAAAATAATTCACCAAACTTGGTTAACATATAATTTAGGTGATTGTGTGTATTGCATAATTTTTTAAAGAATTATCGTATGTAACGGTACATTAAATAACACGTGAGAGCTAAGGCGAACCGTGCTTACACGGCGTGTCATGGTACCAGAGTGACGTCACATAGGAGGGGGGGAGAGAGGAAGTTTGGGACAGTCGGCGAGCGTCAACATCAAAGGAGTGGTCCAGCCCTTGTATTCTATAGCCCTGCTTTAATGTGCCCTACCATATGCAAAAAAAACCGCATCTTTCTAAAAATTCTCGTTTAGCTAATAATAATAATTATAATAACTGATTTTTGGGCCTTTTTTGGGCATAAAGGGGTTGTTTTTCAAAAAATTTCAAAACCTTTTTCGTGCATCTATACAGGCCTAATCGACGTGTTTGGTGCAAATTTGTTCGAAATCGATCGAATGGTTTTCTCTGTAGGTAATACTAATCATATTTATTAGTTAATCTCCTAGTTTAATAAATCACCTCTCCTACCCCACCTACAATTATGAAGTCACAGTGAATCTGTTTAATACTTTAAATATGTTTGTGAGAAATTATGTGCCTGTTCCTGGTACCGTTTATTGTTAATACAATCATATCTCCTAAAGTGTACACACTGATCACATATTGTTAACAGCTGTTTTTCGTCTACATCTATATACAGATTGTCCCATAAGTAAACAGCCAAACTTCGGGGAACGGGTCTATGGGTCAAAATAAGAAAAAAGGTTCATATAAAATAGGCCCGAAAACGCTTC
The DNA here is from genome assembly GCA_018207615.1 of Philaenus spumarius. Taxonomy (NCBI): domain Eukaryota; kingdom Metazoa; phylum Arthropoda; class Insecta; order Hemiptera; family Aphrophoridae; genus Philaenus; species Philaenus spumarius. The sequence goes on from JAGFPH010000732.1 coordinate 42,561, forward strand.
GTTCTCCAACATCCGCCATTTTGTTTTTTGAACGAAATAATTCATATCTAGAGAACGGTTTGATTGATTGAGTTCAAATTTAACATGAAGTTTAACCTAACAATGAAATATCTCAAGAAAAATAAGCTGTTGATATCCAATCATCTTTTTAAAAATGGCGGCTGTTTGAATATTATAAATCTAAATTACTCAAAAACCGTACATATGAACATAAAATGTCGACACCTTTTTGTAGCCCTTTTGATTTTCTATCGGATGGTGTAACTGTCAAAACAATCGAATGAGGTATAATAACTAAGTTAAAGATAATAGCAGCAAATGTATATACAATATTGTAGTATTTACTGCGTTGGTACAGGTTGCCGTGTTGAACAAAGCAATTTTTACTTTCTCCACCCTATACGTAGAATATGGAGAAAGTATTGTTTTCATCCAAATTTTCGAATTTGAATTTTTAGTGGAATTATCTGTTTTGGTGCTCCCTGAACCCCAAAATATTGTTTAGTGGAATTATCTGAGTTGGTGCTCCCTGAACCCAAAAGTATTTTTAGTGGAATTATTTGTTTTGGTGCTCCCTGAACCCAAAAAAAGTGTTTTTTTGGTGATGTCTGTCCGAGTGTCTGCGTGTCTGTTAGGATATGTACACAGCTGGAGACCATACCAACGGTCCGATTTTGATGAAATTTGATATGTAGGTGTATTACTGGAATATCTCCAGCCATTTTTTTCATTTTTCAAAATGTTTGACTTTTAAGGCGTTTTACCCCAAAAAATGGCCAAAAAACGAGAAAAATCGAAATTTCTCATAAACGCTATAACGATTTTAATAAAATTTGGCTTATTTTTAGCCCTTAATGTACCCTACCATATGGAAAAAACCGCATGTTTCTAAAAATACTCATTTAGGTAATAATAATAATAAATGATTTTTAGGGGTTTTTGGCCAAAAAGGGGGTTGTTTTTCAAAATTGTTCTAAACCTTTTTTCGTGCATCTATGCAGGCCTAATTGACATGTTTGGTGCAAATTTGTTCGAAATCGATCGAATAGTTTTAATAATAATGATAATAATGACATTTATTAGTAAATATTTTGAATGAAACTAATATGAAACTTGATATGGATGTGTATTACATACATCTAATATTTTCCATGTTATGTCCTACTTTTGCAATTCTAAATAACCACCTCCTATGCTACTCTTGGGAAGGTATAAAGTTTCAACTGTGAGAAAGTATGTGGCACTTATCTGGTACCGTTTATTACACATAACTTAACTATTATCCTTCATCCGATTGTTTTGACAGTTACACCATCCGACAAAGGGCTACAAAAAAGTTGTCTTGACATATTTTATTGGTAAAATATACGGTTTTTGAGTAATTTAGGTTTGAAATTTTCAAACAGCCGCCATTTTGAAACGCATCATTGGATAGAATCAATTATTTTTCTTAAGCTAGAACATTCTTAGATTAAACTTCATGCCAAGTGTGAAGTCAATCAGTCAAACCGTTCTCTAAATGTGAATTATTTTGTACAAAAAACAAAATGGCGGATATCTGGAAAACGAAGCGTTTTCGGGCCTATGTTTATGTGAACTTTTTATCTTATTTCGACCCATTGAACCATTCCCCGAAGTTTGTCTGTTTACTTGTGGAACATCCTGTATATACAGGATGCCCAGCTTCAACAGTCCGAAACTTTACGGAATTATTTGTCATCTAAAAAAAAGCAAATAATACAATATAACATGAGTCCTATCTCGATCTGTCTGTCAGTCTGTATGTTGTAAGATTTCATAACATCAGGCGCGCACTCACGGGGGGGGGGCTAAAGGGGCTGTAGCCCCCCCTCAAGAAAAAAATTACATTCTGTTTTTAAATGCGCCAATAGTGGACACATCGCATACTGAATACTGGTTTGCGGGAGTTACATTTCACTACAACTACGAAATAAATAGCTGCATTGCTGCATTACTATTCCTAAGAAATGCACTAAAAAATAAATAAAACGTATTTCATATATTCCAAACTCCGCAAAGGAACATTTCTCGCGCGCGCTTGCTTTGTTTGTTTGTGGTGGCGGGTGGGTGAAAACTGGTTCAAGGGGCACAAAAAATAGCCGAATTGAATGAAACAATGAAACTACAATTAGTATTGCAAGGATTGTTGGGAAGCAGACACACAGAAGCAATGTCTCAGCCGAAAGAACAGAACAATTTTATAGAATTAACGTATTCATCCCCTGGATTGAAAGTTTTATTTCCTGCATCGAAGAACGTCTCTTAAAGCACAAGAACATTTTGAAAGGGTTTCACTGCTTGCTTCATACTTATCCAGAGAATAGTGAAGAAAGTAAAGAGATGAAAGAGGCGTTTTTGAAGTTGATTGAAGTTTATGAAGAAGATTTGTAAAACAACAATTTAAACGTGTTGATGGCAGAAATGGAAGTTTGGCAAGCTTTTCTCCAACGAAACAAGGCACACCACGTTAATGCAATTGATTTTCTAAATATTTGTGATAAAACAATCTTTCCAAACATCCATATCCTACTTAAGATTTTCATCACTATACCTTTATCGACCAGCACAGCAGAGCGCTCCTTTTCCACTCTTCGGAGAATCAAGACATACCTAAGAAACACGATGTTTGATAGTAGGCTAAATGGCTTAGCCAATCTCAATAACCACAGGAAAATTCCAGTTGACACAGACAGTGTATTATCCATACTGACGAAGACCCAAAGAAGACTCAATTTTGTTTTGTAAGACAGCTGATACAAAAGATTTTGTCAAAATAAAACCTAAAATCTTATTTAATCTTCTGGGTTTTATCATTCATTCCTATAGTCCCTACTCAAAATTTGCATTCAAAGAGCTAAAATAAACCCAAAGTAATTCCTTAAAATACCGGTTTTCCTAAGGAATTTAAAAAAAGTTTTCCGTTGGTTGGCCCAGGGACCCCCGGTCAGCCCCCCCCCCATAATTATTTTCTGAGTGCGCCACTGCATAACATTATTCACATTAATTTGTCATATTTTTGTGTTGAACAGTTGTCCCATACATGTGTCTCTCAAGCACAATCATAAATTGAGTATTTAATAAAAAGCCTCTTATTTGACTGTAAATATTACTTTGTATAATAGTCAGTAAATAACAGTTGCAATAATTCATAATACAATTAATAAAATACGTATACTAAAAATTTTAACACTTCTTTGGAAAATAAATAAATGGTATCAAGTGTGTAGTGGAGAATTGTGTTGTGTATCAAAAATACTAATTATTATAATAAAAAATAAAAACAGCTGGAAAGTTTTGTTAAAGTAATGTGAACCCCAAAACTAGCAACAATGATTTTCAAGATGGAGGGAACTGTAATGGTTTACAAAATATTTAAATGTATGGATGAACAGTTAAATTAAAAGCGTTCCTGCCCTATCGCCATAAATTATAAAATATCAAGAGCCATCAAAAATGTCACTATACTAAGGAATGTTGAAATAATGTTGAGGTTTCAACGCTGAAGGAAGAAATCATGGATCAAAACATTTTTGGACTTTGGTGAGATCTTTCTATGTACCATCAAGATTTGAACTATTTTATGAACTATGCCATTTGTTTATCATAATTATTGAAAGAAACATTTTAATTATTTCAATTATTGGACTAACTGATTCTAAATTTTGAACTTATAAGATTCAACTAATAATTCTTTGCCTGTATCTAATGAAACTTTATTAATGATTAAACTAATATTCAAATATGACTTCAAGTTTGTCCGAGTCCCAAGAATTTCACACCTCGTAGATATTAGAGTTGCCTGAGGCAAATCAATTAAAACATTTGTATTATTTTAAAAACCAAATTATTGTATGTATTGACATTTTAAACATTTGGATCTATGATCACTATTAAATACTTATTTGTTTACTAGCCTATATGAAGTTAAGTTCTTTCATAGTGTCCTTACTATATTTAGGTTATATATAGAAATTAGGCCTAGGCCTACTTACAGTTTTGGGTAATCCCATCACATACTATTGAAATATCTATTTATCTATTAAACTAAATTAAGAAGATAAAAACATAACAATGTGACTTTATAATTACCTTAATATCTCAGAAATTGTTTAAGATGTAATCATGAACTGAGTATAAATACCGATCTAAATAGGGCACATTTTACTTAAACAATTTGGTTTCTTGCAACATTCCGTTACAAAATGGCAGCAGTTGGACACATTTTCAATATTAAATATCTTGATAACTATAAATTTTAAAAAAATAAACGGTACCAGGCACTGGCACATACTTTCTCACAAACATAATTAAATTATCAAACAGATTCACCGTGACTTCATAATTGTAGGTGGGGTAGGAGAGGTGATTTATTAAAGTAGGAGATTAACTAATAAATATTATTATTATTATATAGAGAGAAAACTATTCGATCGATTTCGAAAAAATTTACACCAAACACGTCAATTAGGTCTGTATAGATGCACGAAAAAAATTTGAAAAATTTTGAAAAACAATCCCCTTTATGGCCAAAAAACCCCCAAAAATCAGTTATTATTATTATTATTATTATTAGCTAAACGAGAATTTTTAGAAAGATGCGGTTTTTTGCATATGGTAGGGTACATTAAGGGCTACAAATAAGCCAAATTTTATCAAAATCGGTAGAGCCGTTTTTTTATAAAAAAAATAACAACTGACTTTTTTGTGGTTTTTTGCCAAAAGAGGGTTGTTTTTCAAAAATGTTCAAAACCGTTTTTCGTGCACCTATATAGGCCTACTTGACATGTCTGGTGCAAATTTGTTTGAAATCGATCGAATAGTTTTCGCTCTAGCTGTGTATACATTCAGACAGACATACGTTTTGTAAAAAAACACTTTTTTGGACTCAGGGGGTCCCAAAACGGATATTTCCATAAAAATCTCAACATCGATTTTTTTTTGCGATCACCATACTTTCTCTATACTATTGAGAAAGTAATTAAAGTTAACAAATTTTTAGACTATTTTAAGATATATCGTTTTAAATAATTGAGTCACAAATTGTTTTATTACTGGACTTTTTACTACTATTTCATTAGTATAACCACCTTCAGCACATTCGACCACTAAATTTGAGTTTTATCCTTTATTCATGACTCAATTATTAAAAACAATGTATCGTTAGGTTTATCTAAGAATAGTCTACAAATTTGGTAACTACAAATTTTTGTTAAATGTATATATTTCTGGATATTTAACATTGAACATTTTCAACTGCCGCCATTTTGAAACGGACAGTTGCAGGAAAACCAATTTTTGAAGTAAAATGTACTCTACCGAGTTCATGATTATATCTTAAACCGTTTCAGAGGTACTAAAGTATTTGGAAAAAAAATAACATACAGACGGACAGACAGAAAATAGATCAAGATGGGACACATGGTATATTGTATTATTTGCTTGTTTTCAGCTCACAAATAACCCCGTAAAGTGCCGGACTGTCGAAGCTGGACATTCTGTATATAAGAGCCTTTGCCCTGACTGAATGACCCACATAGAACCCAACGTGGAGGAAAAACTACTTTAGATACAAACTCGAAAATTAAAGGTACGAGTATATTCGTATGAGGTCACAGACGCACACTGAGAAAGTATTGTGCAAACATTTTTATTTCAAAGGGTAAAAATAGCGAAAATTTTGATCAAAAGCTTAGCAACACTTGTTTGTTTACATTCATTACCATAGCAACTAGATTAGGAAATTTAGAATCAGTTTATTAGCGAATTTCCATAGGAAAACTGAGCTATTGCAGTGGCCCTTATGGTAAGACCCAAGGTCGGGAGTAGCAAATGAGCACCGATCATGGTCCCCAGAACACCTTTTGGGGTGTCATTAAAAATCATATATATATATGTGTGTTCGCACTCTAGCGGCCGCATTTTAAGTCTGATTCGGTTCAAATTTGGTACACATGTTGGTTGTCTACGACGCTCGGACGAATTCGTTAGCCAAAAAAATGCAACAATCGGAAGCACGTTTTTTGACCTGAAGTAACTATTTTTTTAGACTTTTCCTACGAGAATGAATGTGTTTTTGAGTTTTTTTCTACAAATATGAACGTAGGGTGTTATTCTGAACATTTTGTTTGTTTACGCGACCTTATAGCTCGCTTGGTTCCTCCAAAATCGATCAAAACGTAAAACACCATAGAAGTAACCGAATCAAAGCCGTGGGGTGGATTCTACCGTGGGGTTGGCGTGCGAAGCACGCAATGCTTTGTGTATTGAAGATACCCCCAATACGGGGGTTGGCGTGCGAAGCACGCAATTCATTATGTGTTGAAGATACTCCCAATACGGGGATTGGCGTTTGAAGCACGCAATGCTTTGTGTTTTGGAGGTACTCTCACTACGGGGGTTGGCGTGCGAAGCACGCAATGCTTTGTGTATTGAAGATACTCCTAATACGGGGGTTGGCGTTTGAAGCACGCAATGCTTTGTGTTGAAGATACTCCCAATACGGGGGTTGGCGTTCGAAGCACGCAATGCTTTGTATGTTGAAGATACTCCCAATACGGGGGTTGGCGTGCGAAGCACACAATGCTTTGTGTATTGAAGATACTCCCAATATGCGGAATGGCGTGCGAACCATTTTCCACCTATTCAGCACCGTCGTGAATAGACCTATTTCCCAAATTGTTGCTTGAAACCCTAAAACATAGGCCTATAAAATTAATTTGGAAATTTGCTCGTCAGCGGTTCAGCTGCGTGGTCGAATTATTATTGTTCACTGCCAACAGTTTTTTTTTTATTTAGGTTCGATTAACAAACACAAACAAAAATCAAGCATAAATGCTTACTGTATTATAATTCAATTCAACATCTGTTGTTGGGTGTTATAAATAAAACAGCTGATTTTTATCAAAGACATAACAGCATTTTAGGTTAGGCCTACAATGAACCGAAACACGTCATTTGCAACCAACTTGGAAAATTTAGAATCATGAATTATTCTATACGGCTACCGGTAACAGTTTTTTTAGATTAGGTAAAAGCAAACAAAACGCTTGCTGTATTAAAATTCAAACGTCTGGTGTTACAGATTATATGGTTATATGGTAATATCGAGATTTGTTTGAAATCTAGATTATTGATTATTTAAATATCAATGGTGAAATCACAACTCATGCCGCAATTCGAATTATTGGGGATGGTTGTATTTCGATCTATGGCTTAAGATAACTATGTCAATCGTCATTTCTGTGAAAATATTAGAGTATAATACAATAATCTGTTTGCATTTGCTTCACCATGGGTCACTGCCGGGTTGGTGAGAAAATCTAACAGGGGCGGAGTTCCTAGTAGCATTTTAAATTAATAAAAAAAATTGTGGGAAAGCGTATTTACTATTAAAAACATTTATATATTACTAGCTGACCCGGCAATGCTTCGCTATTGCATAATTATTTTGGTGAAATAAAAGGGACAAATTATGGTAATTTTGTTTGTCATAAGGATAAGAATCGTAGGTTCTAAATCATATCATGGAAGCTACATACAAATTTCATTCCAATCCGTTTGATAGTTTTAGAGAAATCGTGATATAGTAAATTTGACCCACCCAAACCCCCTCTAAGATTTATAATTTTTGAAACCATTTCTTAGCCAGCACCTACGGCCCTAGATGAAGCTACATACCAAATTTCATTCCAATCCGTTCAGTAGTTTTAGAGAAATCGTGATTTAGTAACTTTGTCCTCCCCAAACCCCTCTAAAATTTCGAATTTTTTGAAAACCTTTCTTAGTGAGCACCTATGGCCCTAGAGGAAGCTACGTACCAAATTTCGTTCCAATCCGTTCAGTAGTTTTTGAGATTTCGTGATGAGTCAATGAGTGAGTGAGTGGTATTTGGCTTTTATATATACAGATATTATTTATATGCGTTTTTAAAATTGGCTATGTTCAACATTTCGTACATGAAATCATAGATCATGAATAATAAAATAGATCATGCATGCATACGGGGGTTGTGTGATAAAAAAAAGGTCAGGAAAATAGTGCATGATCGCGCCGCGAGGTAGCGCTAAGGAGAAATCATTGGTAGCATCGGTGCTTCACACCGCTTCCGTCGTTTCCCCAATAGATAGCGCAATTACCGTCGAATTTCCAGTTGATTGAAATATTGCATTGGATCGGAGTTCTATTAGGTTATCCAAATACAATGATGAAATTAAAAAACTTAAATAAAAAAATATATATATATTCACTAAAGTAACGTCGGTTAGGAGTTAAAAGGTGATTATAAGGAAATAAAATACATAATAAAACTAACAAATATATTTTAGCCTTAGAATGACATACAAAACCTGTACAGTATATTTTATAACCAACAATACGTCTATTTTTACAGATACATGCAATTTTAACCAATTGCAAAACTAAAAAATATAAATGCTAAGAATGTATTTTAAAAAAATGTTAGTTTCACTAGCAAAAGTTAAATAGTTAATTAAATTTGTTTGACGTCTCCTTTATCCGTGATAGCAAAGTAGATAAAATGATCTAATTGAATTTAATAAGTAAAAACCATCAACTATAAATACAAAAATACAATATCACATTTATTTTAGAGTTATTGAAAAACATTAACTTTAAATTGTATTATTATTGAAAAACATTAGTACGTATTAGCTATAAATTATGGATATTAAAAACATTAGTATACATTAACTTTGAATTATTCTATTGTTATTGAAAAATATTAGTCCACATTAACTTTAAATTATTTATTTATTATTTAGTAACATTTTTACACATTAACTTTAATTATTGATATTAAAAATATTAGTATACATTAATTTTAAATTATTGTTATTAAAAACATTAGTATAAATTAACTTTGAATTATTTTATTGTTATTGAAAATCATAAGCATACATTAACTTTAAAATATTTATTTATTATTTAGTAGCATTATTACACATTAATAATTTTAAATTATTGATATTAAAAATATTAGTGTGCAATAACTTTAAACTATTGTTATTAAAAACATTAGTCCACATTAACTTTAAATTATTTATTTATTATTTAGTAACATTTTTAAATATTAACTTAAACTATTGTTATTAAAAATATTAGTATATAAAATTAACTTTGAATTATTTTATTGTTATTAAAAATCATAAGCATACATTAACTTTAAAATATTTATTTATTGTTTAGTGACATTATTACACATTAATTATAAATTATTGTTATTAAAAATATTAGTGTACAATAACTTTAAACTATTGTTATTAAAAACATTAGTCCACATTAACTTTAAATTATTTATTTATTATTTAGTAACATTTTTACACATTAACTTTAAATTATTAATATTAAATATATTAGTATACATTAATTTTAAATTATTGTTACTAAAAACATTAGTATATACTGTATTAACTTTGAATTATTTTATTGTTATTGAAAATCATAAGCATACATTAACTTTAAAATATTTATTTATTATTTAGTAGCATTATTACACAATAATTTTAAATTATTGATATTAAAAATATTAGTGTACATTAACTTTGAATTATTGCTATTAAAAACATTAGTAAGCCTATACATTAACTTTGAATTATTCTATTGTGACTGATAACAGTAGTATAATATTAACTTTAAATTATTATATTGTTTTTGAAAAACATTAGTATACAATAACTTCAAACTATTTCATTATTAACATGATTTTTTTATTATCGTTATTAAAAACAATAGTATACATTAACTTTTAAAATATTACACTGTTATTGAAAATCATGAGTATACATTAGCTTTAAACTATTTATTTATTATTTAGTAACATTATTACACATTAACTTCAAATTATTGTTATTGAAAACATCAGTATATATTGACTTTACATTATTGTTATTAAAACATTAGTATACATTGACTTTGAATTATTCTATTGTTATTGAAAAACATTAGTACGCATTAACTTTGAATTATTGTTATTAAAAACATTAGTATACATTAACTATTTCATTGTTATTTTACACCAAACTAATATTTAATGAAATATTTTACGCAGACAGTAGGTAAATAATTGGAAAGGAAATGACTGTTGATTGGTTTCAAACATTCAGTATCATCATTCTGTACAGAGGTTATTGAAACTGGGAAGGATTACCTAATTACAACAATGAGTAGGCAATAAATAATTTGCATGAACAATTAATCGAGTTTGACGCTGCATTACCGTTACAGATTAGAAGGATTGCAGAAATGTACTCTTGGCGCGTGTTATAAAACTAAAGGGTTTTTAGTTACTCCCATTTAAAATATTTGATTGGGCCGCCATTTTGAAACAGATTAATCAAAATGGTATTTATTTTTCTTAAACTAGGATAATACATTGATGAGTGACGTGCATGATTGGATGTTGATCAAGATAAATCTACATTTTGATCGTAAAATTTCTACCGTTATATCTTTTGTACTTTGTTTGCGATGGTTATAGCGAATTTCCATAGGAAAAATGAACTATTGCAGTGGCCCTTGTGGTAAGACCCAAGGTCGGGAGTAGTAAATGAGCATCGATCATGGTCCCCATTAAAAATCATATATATATATATATATATATGTTATATATGTGTTCGCACTCTAGCGGCCGCATTTTAAGTCCGATTTGGTCCAAATTTAGTACACATGTTGGTTGTCTACGTCGCTCGGACGAGTTCGTTAGCCAAACAAAATCCAACAACCGGAAGCACGTTTTTTGACCGGAAGTAATTATTTTCTTTTTTCACGCGACCTTATATCTCGCTTGGTTCTCCCAAAATCGATCAAAACTTGAAATACCATAAAAGTACCCGGTTCAAAGCAATGTGTAGGATTTTACCGTGGGGTTGGCGTGCGAAGCACGCAATGCTTTGTGTATTGAAGATACTCCCACTATGCGGAATGGCGTGCGAACCATTTTACAGCTATGCAGCACCGTCGTGAATAGACCTATTTCCCAAATTGTTGGTTGAAACCCTAAAACATAGGCCTATAAACTCAATTTTAGAAATTTGCTCAACTCACGTCAGCGGTTCAGCTGCGTGGTCGAATTATTTTTTTTTCTTTATTACCTATTTTCACCCAAATCGATGTATGGATCCCTTTTAGGCCTACGAGAATGATTAGCTACGCACCAATGAACGCTAAAAATCCCTGCAGTTTGTACAACTCCCGGACACAAAAATTACAAATCAGGTATTGAGGGGTATTTAACATCTATGAGTACATTTCACACTAGTGCATACTGTTTTGATATATATTTAACGGTTAAACCAGCGTATACGGTAAATTAAAACACAGACGATCATGTAAAAGCGTTAAGCTTTTGATACGAATCGGTTGTTTTATGCATGATGGTCACGTCACGTCCGTTCGGAAAACCCAATAATTTGTCCACAAATTTTAAATAGGAAATGTCAATAAATCCCGGATAAAAGTAGCCTAGATTAATCTCTGAACAGTCCTCTGTAAATGAAAGTTTCGTCAAAATTTGTTCAACCATTACGTAGATTAGACAAAAAAATGTTTGGATTTTGGTAAAGTATAAATAACCATATGAGCTTAGAAAAAATGTATTTATTTCGAAATCACAGACTTCAATTTTATTTATACGTATAGATAGAGATTCAACTAAAGTTAGTTACATTTATTTTATTTTAACACTTTTTCCAAAAAGTACTTTTCACAACAGCTCCTTCACAGTTTCAATATCTCCGTCTAATAAATAAATCCTGAATGAACATGATACTGCCTCTGTCGATCGTACAGTAAGTTAGTTAACCAATCCACTCGACGAAAACAACAGATAGCAAAGTGCTCAAGTGTTCAGTTCAGTAATGAATAGATGTTTACAACAGTCATCCCAACCAGCCCACTCGGGTTCTTGATTCAAGGGTCGACATTGTATTCTTCAAACACTGAAACAAACAACGGATTACTTTAATAATATCTCTGCACTTTATGACATCACTCTGTCATTATCTATATTACATTTGTATGTACAGTAAAACTAACAGTGTGTCTGGTTTACGGTCTAGACACACTTACGGGTCTGCTCCAGTAAACGAGAAAGCAACCGGCGACACCATATAACCGTATCTAAACAGTGCAATTTCTTGCAGCTGAGCGCTTTGACATTGCCTCATTTCAAACCATTTTATTAATCTATCTTTGTAATTGAGTGCTGTTAAAATAACTGAATATTCTTTAGAAAATTGCGGATCCGGCTTGCGATTCACTTTTAATTGTATATTTTTACTTTCTCACTACACTAGGCCTATATATAGTACAGAGAAAGTATAGTGATCGCAAAAAAAAATCGATGTTGAGATTTTTGTGGAAATATCCGTTTTGGGACCCCCTGAGTCCAAAAAAGTGGTTTTTACAAAATGTATGTCTGTATGTATACAAAGCTAGAGCGAAAACTATTCGATCGATTTCAAACAAATTGGCACCAGACATGTCAACTAGGCCTGTATAGATGCACGAAAAAAGATTTTGAAAATTTTTGAAAAACAACCCCCCTTTATGGCCAAAAAACCTCAAAAAATGAGTTATTATTATTATTAGCTAAACGAGAGTTTTTAGAAAGATGCGATCTTTTGCATATGGTAGGGTACATTAAAGGCTACAAATAAGCCAAATTTTATCAAAATAAGTTATATTTTTTTTACAAAAACGGCTCTAACGATTTTGATAAAATTTGGGTTATTTGCAGCCATTAATGTACCCTACCATATGCAAAAATCCGCATCTTTCTAAAAATTCTCGTTTAGCTAATAATAATAATAATAACTGATTTTTTAGGGTTTTTTTCCATAAAGGGGGTTGTTTTTCGTGCATCTATACAGGCCTAATTGACGTGTTTGTACAGGGAGGGCGGTAAGTCTGAGAACGGCTTAATATTTCGTATATAAGGAAATTTTGAAGGTAGATGCGATTGAGGAACCTACTCTATGTAAAAACACCATTTTATTAAGATTTAAACAAATTTATACGCTATCTTGAATGTAACTTTGTTTTTTTAAATGGGAAGGTGGTCACGTGATACATCATTTCGATGTAGAATTTCAAGAGAAAACCAACGGTGAGATTTGCACATCCATATCTTTAACAGATTAAAAAAAGCGGCCAAAAAACCGCCGTGTTTTCCGATTTTGCCCCATTTTGCTGTACTAGTTTTTTTTAAATACTAATTATTTTTTATTTAGAATTAAAAAATCTTTCAAACGATATGCCACACAACGACATTTGGGAATAAAGTATTTAAAAATTTTGAGTTACAACCATTGGTTCAACCAAATATTTCACAATAACAATTGGAGAAGAAACGAAGCTAGACGGGGTTCACTCTGCTTGAAGGTCGAGATTTGTTGGGGAGGGAGGGGTTCCACGCTGTTACGCTCGGCGAACCTAATTTACTTTTTAGTAAAAGTTTAGACATTTTTTGAAGTGTAAACTTTTACAGACGCACCACGTTTTCAAAAATGTTGTATACATGTGTGTATAGTAGAGTAGGCTACATAGTATTCTTGCTGCTGGGGGTAGGAATCGGATTTTACCGTCACGCGTATCACCACGTATTTTGTCAAACGCTCTATTTTGTGAAACGTAATGTTTAGGGCACACTCGCATTGCTTAATCTATATATATAAAAGCGAAATACCCTCACTCACTCACTGACTCACTCATCACGTTTTTTTTCAAAAATTACCGAACGGATTGAAATGAAATTTGGTATGTAGCTTCCTCTAGGGCCATAGGTGCTCACTAAGAAAGGGTTTGAAAAAATTCGAAATTTTAGGGGGCTTTGGGGGGATCAAAGTTATTAAATCACGATTTCTTCAAAACTACCGAACGGATTTGAATGAAATTTGGTATGTAGCTTCCTCTAGGGCCATAGGTGCTCACTAGGAAAGGGTATGAAAAATTTCGAAATTTTAGGAGGGGTTTGGGGGGATCAAAGTTACTAAAATCATAATTTCAGATCTTTTATTATTATGATAATAGTGCTTTTATTATTTAAGATCTATATATATAAGCCAAATACCACTCACTGACTGAACACTTAAAAAGAATACAATTACGTTAAAAAAACTGAAAATACCAACCACCACGGGCATCGCCGTACGGGTCAGCTAGTTTAGTATATTTGAGTTGGGTATATAAGTGTAACAGATTGTGCTACACCACAGGCTTAATCTGTTAATGATAATACAATGTATAGTTTAATAATACCTCTGAAAGGGACATTGTGCTTATTCATTCCGTAAGTTGTGTTAAAATGAACATTGTGCTTCCTCATTTCCAAGTTGTGTTAGTTAAAAAGTTTACGCTTTTCCCGTGTGGTCTTAAGCGCTCTTATATATATTTTCTCATCTTCAGTAAACTAAAAACATTTTATTAAAAATAAAAACATTAAGTTTAAAACATCAACAACTAAAAAAAACTTGTCAACAAAAATATTTAACAACACTGTCAGAAGAAGAAGGATATTCTACTTTGAAACACTTCGGATTATTGTTAAATTAATGGATACAGGGGGGGAAGGTTGGATTATATAGGTTGAGGCTTCTGTATAATGGTTTCTGGCCTTGTCTCGGGCAAATGCAAGAACCGTGTCTTTCTGGGGATTAGTTCCGATTCACTTTGGATGTTCTATTTTGTATTTCAAGCAAGCTCAGGTGTGTTTGCAATAAACATAGATGCATTGTAGTTATACGACAGTCGCTGCGCTGTAAGTACACGGAACAAATTAATTTAAAAATTAGACCAGGCAAAGTACTGAAAAATAAATTAACATTAGAAAACAGCTCCGATTTGGATGCAGTTTTGTGTTTCGTGTTCAGAAAAATACCAGAAAAACTCTATATTTGACCAGTTTCGGGAGAAAGCGGAAATGAATAGCGTATATAAAGTTTGTTTAATATCTCTATAAATGGATAAAAAGCCGCGAAAATCGGTGCTCGGGGATTTTTGGGGGCGCTGATTTCATTTCTGACAATGTGAAATGCCCCCGGTGCACCGAAGGGGG
>JAGFPH010000732.1:57661-68732 GCA_018207615.1 Philaenus spumarius
TGCGATGGCGGAAAATTTGTGCATTTGTGACTGAGACTTGAATGTTTTCTCTCGGGGGTTTTTGGGGGCGCTGATTTCATTTCTGACAATGTGAAATGCCCCCGGTGCACCGAAGGGGCTCTGGGGGGTTGCGATGGCGGAAAATTTGTTCATTTGTGACTGAGACTTGAATGTTTCCTCTCGGGGGTTTTTGGGGGCGCTGATTTCATTTCAGAAATGAAATCAGCGCTCCCAAAAAAAACCCGCGTACCGAATTTCGCGGGTGTCATCCATTTTTAGACGTTTCAAAAAATTATGCACTTTTCGATGCACTTTACGTATCCGCGATGCAATTCCGCTTTCTCCCAAAACTGGTCATATGTAGACTTTTCCTGGTATTTTTTCTAAACACGATGTGAAAACTGTATCCAAATCAGACCTTAGGCAAAACTTAATTTATTCGTGTCGAAATCGTATTAGTTTGTCCAAGAATGCATGATTGATCCTACACATTTAGTCAAACAGATATTACAGTAAAGATCACGAAAGAATACCGTTGAGGGACGGGCTTGTGTACACCGAGACCTTGAACGCTCCAATCGCCTTAGTTCGACGTTGTCGCGTTCTTCCCACGCTTCTGACTGCGGCTGACTCAACGCATTTATAATTCAAGTCTCGAGCGGTAAATACCAGGAGTGTTCGAGACTAGTAGATATGGCAACGCTGCGCGCCCATCCTATTGGCCGTCACGGAACGGTATTCTTTAGTGGGCTTTAATATAGTAACTATTCTATAACTCACCGTTTACACAGCGGGTACATTTGAAATCAACGTCTTCAGTTTTATTTGTCTATCTCTTTCCTCGCCAAAATGAGGGATATAGATCATCTGTAAAACAAATAGAACAAAATTGTATAATTTATAACTTTATACACATTACTAGTAGACCCGGCAATACTTCGCTATTGCTTTTAGTATATGATTAGATTAAAATTATCAAACACAATTTAGTGTATAGTAAATAATTAAGACTTGTAGAATGCCAAGATCTACTTCTACTAGTTAAAGTTATACAGTGTGGTACAGAACTTCGCGGCAATGTTTCGGTAGCTCATTCTATAGCTAAAAATAAGAAAAAAATTTCATATAAACATGCCCGAAAACACTTCGTTTTCCAGATATCCACCATTTTTTTTACAAAATAATTCACATCTAGAGAACGGATCGACTGATTGAGTTCAAACTTGGCATGACGTTTAACCAAACAATGATCTACGTTAAGAAAAATAATCGATTCTATCCAATCATGCGTTTCAAAATGGCGGCTGTTTGATAATGTCAAACCTAAATTACTTAAAACCCGTACATTTTAATAAAAATACCTTTTTTGTAGCGCTTTTACTTTCTCGCTATACTATAGTATAGAGAAAGTATAGTGACCGCAAAAAAAATCGATGTTGAGATTTTTGAGGAAATATCCGTTTTGGGACCCCCTGAGTCCAAAAAAGTGGTTTTTACAAAATGTCTGTCTGTATGTATGTCTGTATGTATACAAAGCTAGAGAGAAAACTATTTGATCGATTTCAACCAAATTTGCACCAGACATGTCAAATAGACATGTATAGGTGCACGAAAAATGGTTTTGAAAATTTTTGAAAAACATTCCCCCTTTTTTGGCCAAAAAACCCCAAAAAAATCAGTTATTATTTTTTTATAAAAAAACGGCTCTAACGATTTTGATCAAATTTAGCTTATTTGTAGCCTTTAATGTGCCCTACCATATGCAAAAAACAACATCTTTCTAAAAATTCTCGTTTAGCTAATAATAATAATAATAACTGATTTTTGGGGGGTTTTTTTGCCATAAAGGGGGTTGTTTTTCAAAACCTTTTTACGTGCATCTATAAAGACCTAATTGACGTGTTTGGTGCAAATTTGTTCGAAATCGATCGAATAGTTTTCTCTCTAGATAATAATAATAATATTTATTAGTTAATCTCCAACTTTAATAAAAAATCACCTCTCCTACCCCACTCTACAAGTCACAGTGAATCTGTTTAATAATTTAAATATGTTTGTGAGAAAGTATGTGCCAGTTCCTGGTACCGTTTATTGATTCTCTATCGGGTGGTCTCACTATCATAATATTTAAGTTTTGTGTAATAATTGGTTTGGTCAACCCGGCATCCTATACCAACACAGTAAACACAACAATATTGTATGTACATTTGCTGTATTTATTTTTAACTCGGCTATAACCCTTCATCCGATTGTTTTGAGTGACACTATCCGATAGGGAATCAAGAGGGCTATAAAAAAGGTATCGTGACGGTTTTGTTCAAATGTACGGTTTTTGAGTAATTTAGGTTTGAAATTTTCAAACCGCCGCCATTTTGAAACGCATGATTGGATAGAATCGATTACCTTTCTTGAGATAGATCATTGTTAGGTTAAACTTCATGCCAAGATTGAACTCAATCAGTCAAACCGTTCTGTAGATATGAATTATTTTGTAAAAAACCAAATGGCTGATATCTGGAAACCAAGCGTTTTCGGGCCTATGTTTACACGAACTTTTTTCGTATTTTTAGCGATAGAATGAGCTACCGAGACATTGCCACTTAGTTCTTAATCGCCCTGTATAACCGAGAACGTCTTATTGCGTCTTCGTTCACGTTTTTATTATTTATTTACTATCATTAAGTACATAGTACTACATACGTTGTAAAGTAAATATTATTTAATAAATACAGTAATGCAACATAAAGTCTTTTATGGGTTTAATCACGATATCGGACTTGCCACCAATATTATTTCAAAAACGAAAGAGATACAAAACCAGATCTCGTGACATTTATTAGCCGTCCGAGGGTACCTTAGAAAACATATTTAAAAAATCCCAAAACCACCCGTTCCCCTCCTACCACCCCATATCAAAAATTTGTAAGGGCCACATATGACTCGTGATACATAAAATTGAATCTAAACCTAATCTATCTAAACCTACCCAAGATAAGTACTTAGATGGAGGCGTATACAAACTCCACTGTGATGATTGTGAGAAACAATATATCGGTCAGACAGGTAGATCTTTTAAAACTCGCTTTAAGGAACATTTATCCAATAGCAGAAATATAGATGCAATTCATTCGTCATATGCAGAACATCTAATAGATAGCCGCCACAATTACACCAATATACAGAATAACTTGACCATATTGCACAAAATGAGAAAAGGACACAAATTGAACATAATGGAAGAATTGGAAATTTATAAGCACCAAAAGTTTAATCTTTCAAACATTTTAAATGATAAATTAAATTTCACTTCCAATTGTATATATGACTTAATTTTTGAACTTCAGAATAAGGCCAAAGGTACAAATCTGATAAGGAATACCTGAGGTAGCAGTCTCCCAGTACAACTCAGTGAAAAAACATGTGGCCTAAGTATTGTGAACAGAAACAATTTTTATTTTTGACAAGTGCCATATCTGCACAATTATTTATGTTTATTGTGTTGTTATGTATGTGATGTTTATGTAAACAATGGACTAGTGTTAGTGTTGTTGGCTGGCCTGATGATGCTGCCTGTGGCAGCGAAACATGTAGCCATACTTTGAAAATCAAGTACTACTATTGACTGAAAATTAAGGTATGTTGGTTGATAAAATTGAAGCTCTTAAAACACACATGCATTTCTGTGGTAATACAATAAAAATTGCTCAACAAATTTTTACGTTAAACCGAGAACAGTATCAACCAGGCCACAAGAAAAGAAATTCAAAGAAAAGGGCAGTACGCAATCAACGGCATAAATTATTATTAGCGAATTTCCGTAGGAAAAATGAGCTATTGCAGTGGCCCTTAAGGTAAGACCCAAGGTCGGGAGTAGCAAATGAGCACCGATCATGGTCCCCAGAACACGTTTTGGGGTGTAATTAAAAATCATAATATATACAGTATATATGGGTTCGCACTCTAGCGGCCGCATTTTAAGTCCAATTTGGTTCAAATTTGGTACACATGTTGGTCGTCTACGTCGCTCGGACGAGTTCGTTAGCCAAAAAAATCCAACAATCGGAAGCACGTTTTTTGACCGGAAGTAACTATTTTTTGAGGTTTTTCCTACGGGAATGGATTTGTTTTTGAGTTTTTTCTACAAATATAAATGTAGGATGTTATTCTGCTCATTCTGTGTTTTACGCGACCTTATAGCTCGCTTGGTTCCCCAAAATCAATCAAAACGTAAAATTCCATAGAAGTACCCGGTTCAAAGCCATGTGGTGAATTCTACCGTGGGGTTGGCGTGCGAAGCACGCAATGCATTGTGTATTGAAGATACTCCCAATACGGGGGTTGGCGTGCGAAGCACGAAATGCTATGTGTATTGAAGATACTCCCAATATGCGCAATGGCGTGAGAACCATTTTGAAGCTATTCAGCACCGTCGTGAATAAACATATTTCCCAAATTGTTGGTTGAAACCCTAAAACATAGGCCTATAAACTTAATTTTGGAAATTTGCTAAACTCAGGTCAGCGGTTCAGCTGCGTGGTCGAATTATTTTTTCTTATCAGGGCGTAAGATAAGGCGTTCCTCGTTATCATTGTGTCAACAGGTAAACTTGGCTCTTGTTCATTTTATGGCGTTGACTTTGTCCAATCTTAAATTAAACTGGTTAAATAGTCTAGTAAAAAATAAATTTGGCTTAATTTTTAACAGTGATAGGTGTTTGCATTATGATAATATAGTAAGCATTTTTCGTTGTTTGTGTTTGCTATTACCTAACCTAAAAGAAAACTGTTGGTTGTGAATAATAATTACCTGATTATAAACTTGCCAATTTGGTTACTATGGTAATAAATATAAATACTTTCAAAAAAAATGTGATGGTTAGTATAGGCCTAACCCACGATTGTTTTAAGCTTATGATCCGAATCAATTGGTTTATTTGTAATATGTAACAACAGATGTCTAAATTATAAGTAAGCCTTTTTTCTTTTATTTTTCCTTTGCGTTTGTTTTATTTTGGTAACCTAACCTAAAAATATTGTTGGTTGTGGAAAATAATTAACTGATTCCAAATTTTCTATGTTGGTTCTACGGTTGAATGCAAATGTATTCAACAAACGAATAATAGTTCAGAATAGGCCGCATCTGGAATTGTGTTGCTAAGCTTTTGACTTAAATCAGTAGTTTCCTGTTGGCCACGCCTTAATACTCTGGCCAGTTGTCAGTCTCACTCCAACTTGTCAACTAGACGCTTGCCATCAATTGCGTGTGCTTAGTGTTTGTATTGTTTTGTCGGTGGTTGGTGTGTTTGACTTCTCAGTCTTAGCTCTGAGATCCATCACGTAGATATTTAAGGTTAGTAATAATTCGTAGTTTTACTTTGTTCACCCTTACATAGGCCTAGTTGCTTGGGTTTATGTACCGTTAGTTTTAGTCACTTGAGAACGGGAATTGATTTGTATTCCCGAAACGTCGTGTTTGATTATTTAACACACAAATGATGGCAAATGTTCGAACAAGTAATTATAATAAAATTCACCATCCATCATTAATTAACAACAACTTCAAACAGAGAATTAAATCAGCTGTTTTATCTGTTGTAGGGCTGGAGTATTTTGACCATTTTCAACCCTTCAACCGATATCTTTCTTAGTTTAGGGAGATAGCCTACAATTTGTAAGGCTCTAGCTATCATAATTTTAGCTGTACGTTGATTATGAAACAGTCAGTTAAGAAGTCCTATCTTATATTATACAGATAAAGATAATAAATCAGGGTTGGATCAAAAAGTAGTAGGACTGAATTTCTGTAGCGGTAACGGAGCTGTGGAGGGCGGTCGGACCACCTGGGCGTGGTAGTGGGGAGCCTTCCGAAGAGACCGATATTTTTTCCAGTCGCCTGTGGCCAAGCGGAGAGTAAGCACGTCGATTTCCGTTATGATGTTTCGTCGCGATCCAAGACGGACAGAAATCTCGAGCAGCGCTACGCCATTAAATTGTGCGTCAAACTTGGAAATCGAGACGGAGACGAAGATGCTGCCATGGCACGCCAACAACTCTCCGCGTCCGAAGAAAGCCAGAATGAACAAGTCAAGGGTCAAATCCATGCTCATCTGCTTTTCTGACCGTCGTGGTGTGGTTCACAGGGAGTTTCTACCCCCTGGACAAACTGTGAATGGCAGATTTTACGTGGACGTGCTAGACCACGCTGCTAGTGAGGGAGTTTCTGGCCTTGTCTAGGGTTGACTCCCCCTCCTACAGTCCAGATCTGGCACCACCGGAATTCTTCCTCTTTAGCAAAACCTCAAGCGAAACCAATACACCTCGGTAGAAGGCGTCTCAGAAGGGGATCCCGTAAAAAGTATTCCAGCAGGCGTACGCGAAGCGGGAATCGCGTTATACGCGTTGTGACGGAGCACAAGGGTGCTACTTCAAGGACTAGTAAGGATTTGTACCGAATTGTTCAGTAAAAATTTTAATTAATTCAGTCCTACTACTTTTTGATCCTACTAGGTAATATATAAGTATCATTGATGCACATTTATATTTTATACATGGGACTCAGTAGTTGGTTGTTGTTTTTTTTTTTCTTCTCTCTCACTGGTTCTCTCAACTTAATTGGTTATGTGTGCATATATCTATGGGAACAAACGATCATCGACTGTCTTTCATCTGCCAACTCCCCACTTAGAATTGATCGAATAGAATACGGCGCGAAAAGAGAAATTAACAAAAGCAGCAGAGGCAATTATTTTGAAAAACATTGCTCCAACAAGATCAGTTCAATTTTAAAGTACCTATTATCAGCGAATTTCCGTAGGAAAATTGAGCTATTGCAGTGAACGTTATGGTGACTCCTAATGGTCGGGTCGGGAGTAGTAAATGAGCACCGATCATGGTCATCAGAACAAGTTTCGGGGTGTCATTAAACATTATAATATACTATATATATATGCTCACACTCTAACTGCCGCATTTTAAGCCCGATTTGATCCAAATTTGGTACACATGTTTGTTGCCTAAGTCGCTCGAACGAGTTCGTTAGCCAAAATCTCCAACAACCGGAATCACGTTTTATGACCAGAAGTAACTATTTTATAGGCGCACTGCGTCCAAAAAATGTTTACAAATGTATATATAGCACAGTATACAGTTTACTTGTTGCTGGCGGTGAATCGGATTTTACCGTCACGCGTTTCACCATGCATTTTCTGAAACGCTCTACTGTGAAAAACTCTACTATATACAGATGTGTATCCGTCTGTTTGAAAAAAGTGTTGGTCTTGCCGAGATTAGCACCAGCAGAGTCCATCACCATAGACTAGCGCCTCACTCGGCTAGGCCACGAAAGCATTGCTAGTTTAGTATATTTGAGTTGGGTATGTAAGTGTAACAGATTGTCCTACGTTATAGGCTTAACCCGTTAACGTAAACACAATGTATAGTTTAATTGGTAATATATCTGAAACGGACATTGTGCTTCCTCATTTCGTAAGTTGTGTAAAAATGAACATTGTGCTTCCTCATTTCGTAAGTTAGTTCACACTTCTCCCGTGTAGTCTTAAGCACACAATTTAAATTTTTTTTAGATTTTTCGTATTAAAATGAAACTTTTTTAGTGTTTTATCTAAAAACATAAATGATGGGTATCTATGCAGCACATTTTGATTTTTTACACGACCTCATAGCTCGTTTGGTTCGCCCAAAATCGATCAAAACGTGAAATACCAACAACGTTATCGGTTCAAACCCAAGAGGGGGATTTCATAATGGGGGCATCTTCTGATGCGAGGCAGACGGCCGAGTTTGTACGTTGCGAGCGAAGCGAATCAGTCCACAACCTGAGGCCACAAGGTCGAGGTGCAAACTCGCAGAGCGAGTTTTTCTACTGCGAGTGGAACGAAGCAGCGCGTGAGTCGAATCTAGAGACTTAGTTACAAACAAATTCTACTAACATATTTCGTACACGCAGGCAGCTATTCACGCCTTCGTGAGTAGACCAATTTCTCAAATTGTCGGTTGAAACCCCAAAACGTATAAATTTAATTTTTGAAATTCGCTCAACTTACGTCAGCTTTTCATCTGCGTGGTCGAATTATTTGTGTACACAACAAAGTAAACTGCACTAAACGTCCCGCCATCAGTCAACTTCATAAGTTATGCCAGTTCTGTTAATGATTCCAAGAAGGCATTTGCCAACAAGTTTCAGTCACCCGCTAAGAAAGTTTACTTCCTTCATAAGCAAGAGCCAAATCACCTTGGCACGAGGTTTGGGGAAATGTCGTTCAGTTTACTGAAGTAGTTCAGTGAATCTCCTTCGGCGAAAGGAACTAGTTCACCATTGTAGTTCCGTAGTTCAGAACGTATTAAATGAGATGGAGTGAGTGATTTGTAATGTAATACAAGTCACAGCATTGAATGCTTTCCAAACTACTGACATCAGCATAGTAATACCAAAACACAATGTATACCATTAAGCTACACAATATTATTACATACTATGGGAAACCCCTGCGTGCTCCACACGCCAACCCTGTTGGAACCTTCTATACACATAATCATGTTATCTTTTCTTTATAATAAAGGTGTAGGATTAATAATAACCCCAAACCTATGATGGGAAATAATGTTAAATGTTCAGATCAAATTATTTCGTATTTTTTATAGCGGTTATAAATAATTCGACCACGCAGCTAGACCGCTGACGTGAGTTGAGCAAATTTCCAAAATTAAGTTTATAATAATTATATGCCTATGTTTTAGGGTTTCAACCAACAATTTAGGAAATAGGTTTACACACGAAGGCGTTGAAGTGCTGTCTGTGTACGCAATACATTATAGTAGAATTTGTTTGCGCCTAGTGGCCTCGCGAGTTTGCACCACTTGGCTTCGAACCGGGTATTTTATTTTACGTTTTGATCGATTTTGGGGGAACCAAGCGAGCTGTAAGGTCGCGTAAAAAAACAAAATGTGCAGAATAACATCCTACATTTATATTTTACAACAAACTTTAAAAAAATTTCATTCTCGTAGTAAAAATCTCAAATAATAGTTACTTCCGGTCAAAAAACGTACTTCCGGTTGCTGGATTTTTTTTCCTAACGAACTCGTCCGATCGACATAGAAAACCAACATGTGTACCAAATTTGGACCAAATCGGACTTAAAATGCGGCCGCTAGAGTGCGAACACAAATATGCATATAATATATACCTTTTAATGACACCCCAAAACGTGTTCTGGGAACCATGATCGGTGCTCATTTGCTACTCCCGACCTTGAGTCTTACCATAAGGACCACTGCAATAGCTCATTTTTCCTATGGAAATTCGCTAATAAAGGTTAAAAGAACCATCAAGGCTCAGGTCTAAAATTAAAAACCTAACCTAAAAGTTAGAAATACAAAAAATACAATATCAGAAGGATAGACAAATTCTATCAGTTCGGACAACGCATTTACAAAAGTGATGCCATTGTGCGGTATGCATTTTTCCCCATTCTTTTCCAAATATTTGATAAATCGATTTCTCACAAAGAGTATAAATTTTGAAAAAGAAATGTCACTTTTACAACTACAACAATAACTTTATCCATCTATAAGAAATAACAGTTCTGCTAAATTATATAAACCAGCTGTTTTATTTGACAGCTGACTCAAATTAATTAAACATTATCTCAATAAGATTAACATGGGAAATTTGAAGGCTTTTGGGCCGGAGCTCCTTATCGGGTGAATATCGGCTAAACGGATAATCGGATCTTAAATCTGAAAATCGTCGGTTTGAAATTTAATTTTCTACAACTTTTGTATTTAAAATGTTTTGCTATCTGTTACCGTTTTCTTACAAAACGCGCTCAAAGTGGAAAAAATTAAACTTTTCCCGCCCGAAAAGTGGCTTCAATACTCAAAAATGTTAACTTCTGGAAATTTTACGAGAGCTTTAATTCAAGTATGAGGTCGAGGGAAGTACGATTACGGGAAGTGCCTCATAGTTTATGTCAGTGAATGAATCGGTGAACTAGCTTTAGGCCTATATAAGTAGAAAGACGTTGGGCGGAGCCTCCCTTCTCGGATGAATAGTGGCTAAAACGATGATCGGTCCTTAAATCTGAGGGAAAATCGTTAGTTTGAAATTAAATTTTCTACAACTTTTGTATTTAAAAAATTTGTTGCTAACTCTTACCGTTTCGTTACAAAACACACTCAAAGTGGAAAAATGACAAAATTGAAAAAATCTTTCCCGCCCAAAAGGTGCTTCCAAAATTTAAAGATGTTAACTTCTGGTAAATTTTCTGAATGTTTCTCGTCGAGAGCTTTAATTCAAGTATGAGGTTGAGTGGGGTCCGATTCCGCGAAGTACCTCATAGTGCATGTCAATGAATCAGTGAACCCGTCTACCTCCTTTATATAAATAGATTGACAATATCAATTAATCTTATTTATTTAATCACACACAAGAAATATAAGTTATAACGCACGTACATAAGTTCACGCTCCCTATTATATTGTTACTAGCTGACCCGTACGGCGTTGCCAGCTGTGGTTGGTATTTTCAGTCTTTTTAACATAATTGTATTCTTTTAAAGTGTTTAGTCAGTGAGTGGTATTTGGTTTATATATATATAGATCTTAAATAATAAAAGCACTATTGTCATAATAATAAAAGATCTGAAATTATGATTTTAGTAACTTAGATCCCCCAAACCACTCCTAAAATTTCTAAATTTTTCATACCCTTTCTTAGTGAGCACCTTTGGCCCTAGAGGAGGCTACATACCAAATTTCATTACAATTTGTTCGGTAGTTTAGAAGAAATCGTTTTTTAATAACTTTTATCCACCCAAACCCCCCTAAAATTTCAAATTTTTTAAAACCCTTTTTTTAGTGAACACTTATGGACCTAGAGGAAGCTACATACCAAATTTAATTCCAATCCGTACGGTGGTTTTGAAGAAATCCGGATTTAATAACTTTGATCCCCCCAAACCCCCCTAAAATTTCGACTTTTTTCAAACCCTTTCTTAGTAAGCACCTATGGCCCTAGAGGAAGCTACATACCAAATTTCATTCCAATCTGT
>JAGFPH010000732.1:73010-109964 GCA_018207615.1 Philaenus spumarius
GATGCCACCGAATAACGATGCTATGGTTGCAATTAAAATGTAATGAAAAGAGAACTCTCTAGATTTCGAATACATGACTTTCAAGTTGCAAACCCTTATATTGCATAATGAATCCCTTCCATACAATTTTACCTTGGGGTTGTGGGTATCAACTCTCCTCACTTCTAGGCGCAGTCAGAACGAACTGCAGGTTGCAATTCGTAATGATGTTCTCGTGTTTGTCTAGTGTACAGTATTTTAACATTTACACGAGTGAATGTAATTTACCCAAAGTGCATGTTGATCAATTAAAACTTTAAATTCGTATAAAACGTTTTCTGGACTAACATAAGACAAAAATGAAATTATACAGGGTGTCCCATAAGTAAACAGCCAAACTTCGGGGAATGGTTCTATGGGTCAAAATAAGAAAAAAAAGTCCATATAAACATAGACCCGAAAACGCTTCGTTTTCCAGATATCCACCATTCTGTGTTTTTTTTTTTTTTTTTTACAAAATAATTCATATCTAGAGAACGGTTTGTCTGACTGAGTTCAATCTTGGCATGAAGTTTAACCTAACAATGATCTATCTCAAAAAAAATAAGCGATTAAATCCAGCGTTTCAAAATGGCGGTTGTTTGAAAATTTCAAACCTAAATTACTCAAAACCGTACAGTTTAACAAAAAATGTCAAGACGCCTTTTTTGTAGCCCTTTCGATTCCCTATCGGATGGTCTCACAGTCAAAACAATCGGATAAAGGATAATAGCTAAGTCAAACATAATAACAGCATATGTATGTACAATATTGTTGTGTTACTGTGCCGGGTAGAAAAAATGTTCTTTCGCACAAGCTCAAGTACGTAGGTGAATGTAACATCCTCCCTCTCCAAGAATAATATACCCCACTCATCACAATTAGCCTAAACTATGACTCACAGAAGCGCAGGGGCAGAAGGGAAAGGTTTGAGAATTAACATCGCCCTCTCAGTTACGTACAAATTAACAGGCACAGTAAAGAGGCTTAACTGCAAACATTTTATAACAAATGCACATGGAACATGTAGTCTGGGGTAAGCTTCTTACTTACATCTCGTAGCCAGCTAGGGAAAAAAACATTTTCTTTAATATAAATCAAGGTAACCTGTTTTGTATGTATACAACGACAATATCTTTGAACTAACTTTTGTTAACACAATCATATCTCCTAAAGTGTACACACTGATCACATATTATTGTTAACAGCTGTTTTTCGTCTACATCTATATACAGGGTGTCCAATAATTAAACTTCGGGGAACGGGTCTATGGGTCAAAGTAAGAAAAAAAGTTCATATAAAATAGGCCCAAAACGCTTCGTTCTCCAGACATCCGCCATTTTGTTTTTTTTTTATAAAATAATTCATACCTAGAGAACAGTTTGATTGATTGAGTTCAAACTTAACATGAAGTTTAACCTAACAATGAAATATCTCAAGAAAAATAAGCGATTAAATCAAGCATTTCAAAATGGCGGCTGTTTGAAAATTTCAAACCTAAATTATTCAAAAACCGTACAGATGAATAAATAGACCTTTTTTGTGATTCCCTATCACGGTCTCACGGTCAAAACAATCAGATAAAGGATAATAGCTAAGTTAAAGATAATAACAGCATATTATGTACATACAATATTGTTGTGTTACTGTGTTGGTATGGGATGCCGGGTAGAACGAACCAATTATTACACATAACTTAACTATTATACTTCATCCGATTGTTTTGACAACTACACCATCCGATATTGAATCAAAAGGGCTAAAAAAAGTTGTCTTACAATTTTTCGTTAAAATTTACGGTTTTTAAGTGATTTAGGTTTGAAATTTTCAAACAGTCGCCATTAAAAAATTAAGTTAATATGTTTTAGGGTTACAACCAACTATTTGTAAAATTGTTCTACTCACGAAAGCACTGAATAGCTACCTATGTGTACAAACTATGTTATTAGAATTTGTTTATAACTCTGCCTCCAGCCCCCGGCTCACGAGCTGCTTCGTTTGCACCCCGACCTTGCGCCCTCGGGTTATGGATGGCTTCGCTTTGCTCGCAGCGTACAAACTTGGCCCCACGTGGATTTAAACCGGGTTTATTTATGGTATTTTACGTTATGATCGATTTTGGGAGAACCAAGCGAGCTATAAGGTGGTGTAAAATGTGCAGAATAATATCCTTTTATTTTGTTAGATAAAACTCTAAAAAAGTTTCATTCTCGTAAGGAAAATCTAAAAAAAAATAGTTTCTTCCTGTCAAAAAAACTTACTTTTGTTTGTTGGATTTTTTGACTAACGAACTCGCCCGAACGACGTATACAATCAACATGTGTAATAAATTTGGACCAAATCGGACTTAAAAATGCGACCGCTAGAGTGCGTACACATATACATATACAGAATATTATATACAGTTTTTAAAGACACCCCAAAACGTGTCCTGGGAACCATGGTTGGTGCACATTTACCATTCCCGACCTCAGGTCTCACCATAAGGGTCACTGCAATAGCTCAACTTTTCTATCGAAATTACCTGATAAATGAAATTATATACTTTTCACATCATCTGTTAATTATAGATTAAAGTGTCAAAGTTTACAATTGACGTGTGATTACTACCAAAATCTGAAATTACATCAAATACCGGCCAGACAATGAGGGGCGGGCGTGGAAGGGGTAACTAGCCAGCCAGTCTGTCCCGGGATATGTGCTTTGAATCCAGGCCTACTTTATCAGCACTTGTCTCGTAGAAAATGAGTATTCTGCACTCATTCAAAACAACAACCTTTCCATGCAGAATGCAGATTATTCATAAAATACCGTGCAGTTTCTGGTATTGCAATTATATCTTTCAACATGCGTAGGATTACGAGTAGAATTTAATCAATTTAAAATCAAATCGCTTCCGATTCACATTGAATAACGCTAGTTCGTCGCAAAATGTCGGTAGTATCAAGGTAGCAGACAGGGGGGATTAAGGGGTCAAAACCGCCTCACCCCCCCCCCCCCCCCGAAATTTAGCAGTAAAAATTAATACTATGTTTAAAGAGCGCAAATTAAATTATAAAATAGACAACACAACAGAGGATCCAGCAACATATTTTACATCATTGTGCATTGCATGCATACTGATATTTAGATTTACTTGATTAAGGCTCGGCTCTCTACATTCAAAACTGCGAAGTTGGGTACCAATTTCAATGTTAAATAACCAAAACATACCTTCACTATTAAGCATATTGTTGTGTTGTTTTTGTCAAAAAACGAAAACTGTATTTTTTTTCTTTAAGTAAAATAGATTGTGGGTGTTGATTGCTAAGGTTTTTTTGCGATATGTCTTTTTTCAACTGAGTAAAAAATTAATAAAGTTTACTGTTTTTTACTATTTATATCATACGTTTATGAAAACGATAAAACGGTTTTTGAAAATGTATTCGGCAATCAACATTCGCACATGACAGTACTTCAAAATGAAACCAAATTTTTAAATTTATTTCACGAATTAACCGAAAATAATGACTTATTCTGTAGCATTGCTCTTATGGGAATCTGATTCAATATGGCGGACAGGGTAGCGCCCCCTTAAACTACAACGTACAATACACATGGATGCAGTAGGTTACAGCTTTACTCTCTTGTGAGCTTGATCTGATCTATTAAATAAGAAAACTATGAAGGTTCAACAAAAATAGTTTACTTTAACAAAACACGCAATGCATTGTGTATTGAAAATACTCTCAATAAGGGGGGTTGGCGTGCGAAGCACGCAATGCATTGGGTATTGAAAATACTCCCAATACGGGGGTTAGCGTGCGAAGCAAGCAATGCTCTGTGCATTGAAAATTCTCCCAATACGGGGTTGGCATGCAGTGCACTGTGCGTCGGCCGCTTCTCATAGTGTTCAGTGTCAAACTCACATGTGCGTCCTTAGCAGTGAACGTGTTAAAAGTGTTTAAATTCAAATCCCCCAAAAAATATTTTCCTTCTACGGCCTTGAGTAGAGTTTAGATGATTTTAAGTCATTTTAACGCGTATGGACGGCCAAGACAAGGGTCAGTACAGTTCAGTATTGTATGGCCCGTGTATACGTGTTAAGTTGATAATTCGACCACGCAGCTGAACCTATGACGCGAGTCAAGAATTTCCAAAATTAAATTTATATGTTTTAGGGTTTAAATGAACTATTTGAGAAATTGGTATATTTACGAAGGCACTGAATAGCTGCCTGCGTGTACGAAATATATTAGTAGAATTTGTTTGCACCTGCCTCCAGCTTCGACTGACGCGCTTCTAAGTTCCACTCGCAGCGAAAAAACTCGCTTTCCTTCCACGTGGATTTAAACCGGGTACTTTTCTGGTATTCTACGTTTTGATCGATTTTGGGGGAACGAAGCGAGCTATACTGTCGCGTAAAAAAACAAAATGTGCAGAATAATATCCAACATTAACTTTTTTAGATAAAACCCCAAAAAAATCATTATAGTACGAAAAATCTCAAAAAAAAGTTACTTCGTGTCAAAAAAAAACGTGCGCCTGGTTGTTGGATTTTTTTGTTTGGCTAACGAACTCGTCCGAGCGACGTAGACAACAAACGTCTGTACCAACTTTGGAAAAAATTGAACTTAAAATACGGGCGTTAGAGTGCGAACACACATATATATACAATTTCTAGTGACACCCCAAAACGTGATCGGAGGACCATTATCGGTGATCATTTACTGCACCTACACCCGACCTTAGATCTCACCATAAGGGACCTGAGATTTTTATTAAAGTGTAGACCTGAGCCTTGTTGGTTCTTTTAACCTTTATTATAACTGCTGTTATAAAATATCTATACTAATATTATAAAGAGGTAAAGTTTGTTTGTTTGTTTGTTTATTTGTTTGTTTGTTTGTATGTAGGGGGTAATCTCTGGCACTACTGAACCGATTGGAAAAATAGTTTTACTAATACAAAGCTACACTATCCCTGAGTAACATAGGCTATAATTCATTTCGGTAAAAACCTTTTTTTATTTCAATATATTTGTAAATTTAGTCGGAAAAAAATCTTAGGTTATGACTAGAATGATAAATCAACACATGTATTTACATTTATTACCATAGCAACCAATTGAATAAAATAACAGATAACATAGCTGCTTCAATATTTCCATTAACAGCTGATTTCAAAATTTGAAGCAATTATTTTTGTACTTCCACCTTTTAGGTTAGAGTTTTAAATTGTAGACCTGAGCCTTGCTGGTTCTTTTAACCATTATTAACTGCTGTTATAAAATATAAGAAATAATTTGGTTTTAATATTTAACATAATTTACGATCTTCGTTTTGAGGTTATTATTAATACTACACCTTTATTATAAATAAAACATAAAATAGGTTTTTAGAAGGTTCCATTGGGGGTTGGCGTGCGGAGCACGTAGGGGTCTCCCCTAGAACGAAATAATTTGATTCGAACATTTAACATCACTTACCATCTTAGCTTTGGGATTATTATTAATCCTACACCTTTATTATAAAGAAAACATAACATGATTATGTGCATAGAAGGTTCCAACGGAGTTGGCGTGCGGAGCACGCAGATTTTTCCCCTAATAACTAATAAATAACGAGCAAATTATCCTGGAGTCACTCAAATTTTGATTTTGAGGTCGCAAAAAGTAAAAATGGGCCATGGACTTTCCAAGCTTATAAATTGTAGAAACGATTCAGTTAACACCTCTGAAAATGCAATGAATTCGTTCTTTCTAGACAAACGAAAAATTATGGTTTTCGTCTCCGACAACTGTGCGACGAGGCAGCATCACACTCGCCTTCTGTTGGCGGTTGTGCTAAAAGCATTTTCCATGGCTCTATAAAAAAAGGTCTGCTCTCTTCATTCTTATCTAATGTGGTGTGGTAGGCCTGTTTATTTGTTTATTTATGTTGGCTGTCCTTATTCACCACAAGAGTGTTTAGGGTAAATAATCTCTCGTAATGCATTATAGCGGTGCGAGGCTAGCAACACTAAGTGTGTTGCACCATTAAGAATCTGTCCTATTACTTTGACAGATGAATCAGTTGATCTATAATGGGGGTGTATTTCTGCTAGGTTGATGATAGATTGCACTTGATGGGGAATGAAAGATTAAACACGTCCGTCACGGCAGAACCGGGGAAAATAATGGATTGCTACAGCAAACAAATACAATTCCAAATTTCAGTTATACCTCTATAATAAAGTAGTTGAATTGGTAGGTAAATCGAGGATTATTTCACCAGACTAGACTAGAGGGCTCCGTCCCTTGCTCTATTCAAATGCGAAGCAAATGCAGATTATTGTATGCTACGATATTTTCACGGGAATGACGATTTACTAGGAAAAATGTTTTATTTTTCTACAGAAGAGAGGCAATTTTCCAGTTATAAAATATAACCAAAATGTGATACGGTAAATGAGTATTTCAAACCGGTCAAATAGGCCTAGTAAAGAATAAAGTTGGCATAGTTTAAACAGTGATGGGTGTTTGAATTATGATGTCGTAAACCTTCTTCGTTGTTTGTGTTTGCTGTTACCTAACCTAAACAAACTGTTGTGAAGATTAATTGCTTGATTCTAAATTTGCCAATTTGGTTGTTATGATAATAAATCTAAATGCTTTCAAGAAACGTGTGTTGGTTCAGTATATCCCTGCATAAAATCAGGTTAAGCTTTCCTAAATCCAAGAGCCCTTCTTTCGGAACTTTTATTTACAATAAAATTTTTCCATGTTTGTAGTACTCGAAAACAAAATGGAGAAAAATTTTCAAAAATATTTTGTCTGCACAGCAATGTTCTCTATACATTTACTGGACAAGAAAATGCATGATAAAAGGACGTATGTAAAAAAAAGAGTATAACCGTATACAGTACTTGCATAATTTGAACGACATCCTACCAATTGTACGCATAGTAAATTGAAGCAAAACTTTGTACTTTTCAAGCAAAAGGCAGTCCTTCAAAGTTGGTTCGCTTAATTAAATGTTGACGTGAGGGATTTTAAACAGTAGAAGCCCTGCTTACCTACAATTCCTCGTGATTTTACAGAACTATTCTGTTTTGAAGAAGACAAGGTACAGTGGTTCACAAACAGATTTATATGTATAGGTGCAAATGGAGAAACTCGACGAGGTGCTTTGTATTTTGTTCATAAAGATCTGTTTTTTTTCTTCAGATTTATTTTCTTTTTAAGTCTCGTTTTCTTGTTATTTATGTTTTCAATAGGCCTTTTGTATCTTGTGGTTTCCCGTACACTGCTCCCTACTTTGACGCGACAGTTTTGATCGCCTCGTTTTTCCTTCCTTATTTTCAGTTTCAGAACTTGAGACTTTTCTAAAAATAACTGCTTCCCTGCAAACTTGCAGGTAACTGGATGACAACTAAGCTCACAAAGTGGGACAAACACAACAACAAAACCTTAAAACGATCTCAACTTACTGCAGTCTGTGTTGTGTTAGAAAGGGAAGGGGGCTAATTTTCATGCCCGTACCTGTATCTAAGTGTTTGCATTTGACTACCCTTTACTTGTCGATTGAAGGATATCCCCATGGTCCTCATACAGGGTGAGGCAGGAAAGTGTTCTTGACTTTTAAAGTAAATTACATTTTGTTTGAAATGTTAGCACGAAACTTCATTGCGTCATCAGAAGGGTTTTTACTTTGTTTTAAACAATGTTCATACCATTCAAGTGATGTCCTTCATTGTCAATACACTGCTGAAGTTATGCAAAGCATCCGCTAATTAATTTTGGTTCAAGAAATTGTTGGATCATGTTTACATACCGCTCAGAATTGATGGTAACAGCGTAATCGTTCTCCTCACAGAAATAAGGCGCAGTGATGCCTTAAGTTGCTGATTGCACACCAAACAATCACTTTGTCCGTTGTGTAGATGCCTCTCATGAATTACCCTAGGATTGTCCAGAGCTCTATAACAAGGGCTAAACCGTTTCTTTGATTTCGGCACTATGCCGCCAGTTTCACTCTGACGTCACTGTGCTGATAACTGCAAGACTAGAGCAGCGGACTCCTTGTGCGCGCTGTCGTTTACTCGCTGTCGTAACACGACGGAAAAGCTTCAGTAAAATAAAACTTACATATTCTTAATCTACATAAAGTACGGATTCTAACAGAATAAAAAACTTTTATTTTAACGGTATTTCGAATTTTAATAATTGAAAATATTACTAATAATATTAATAATAATTAATAATTGAGAATTATCACTTAATGACATGGAAAAGTTACTAAGCGAGGAAATTTCTTATTTTTGGGTTATAAACAAACTTCCAGCGGGAAAGTTGTAGCCAATGAATTGATCTAAACCATCCCATTCACCGATTTGTGATAAAATGGTTTCATCATTATGAAATCGTTTTTTAAATGAGCGCGATGAGGGTCGCGCCACCACTCCCGAAGTACAGTTGTTTGATACGGGAATAACGTTTATGTACATATTGTTATTTTAAGGTAATATAGTAAATCACTTGTCCCCAGGTAATTATACCAGCTAGAAAAATGTAAGCATTTTATTTTAACATAAGCTAATTATAATTTATAATTTATATTTGATATTATTGGAAAAACATTTAAGTACTCCGCAAATTAGACAACAATGAACAAATTGTTATTAGAAGTTTGTTTATAACCCAAAAATAAAAAAAATTCCTCGCTTAGTAACTTTTCCATGTCAGTCTGTGATAATTCTCAAATATTTTCAATTATTAAAATTCTAAATACCTCTTAAAATAAAAGTTTTTTA
This sequence comes from Philaenus spumarius, assembly GCA_018207615.1. Classification (NCBI taxonomy): domain Eukaryota; kingdom Metazoa; phylum Arthropoda; class Insecta; order Hemiptera; family Aphrophoridae; genus Philaenus; species Philaenus spumarius. The sequence continues at coordinate 81,801 of JAGFPH010000732.1, forward strand.
CTGTTAGAATCCGTACTTTGTGTAGATTAAGAATATCTAAATTATATTTTACTGAAGCCTTTCCATCGAGTTACAACAGCGAGTTAACAACAGCGCGCACAATACCGAAATATTACCAGCTGGTGTGTGTCAGCATGGTGACGTCATATGCGATCGATACTGGGTCACCGTAAATGATCAAAATGATATAGCACTTGTTATAGAGCCCTGAGGATTGTCGCCACTCCAATAACGCATTTTCTGCTTGTTCAGACTTCCAGAAATTTTGCCAGTCCTGTTGTGAGAGTTCTTCAGTGGTGGCCATCTTATATGGATGGAAATTAAGGTCTCCGTGGAGAATTCGACGCACAGTACAGTTAGAAAGCTCCAGGCCATTGCGAGCAGAACACTTAGGGGACTGTAAAATCGATCCTCTTACACGGTCAATGTTTTCTTGAGTTCGGATGGTCCTCTGGGTCCCAATTCTCTTTTGCACAACACTACCACATGCACGGAAGTTCTCCGCCCATAACAAAATGGATGTTCGGTCAGGAACGGTATTTCTTAGGGGAATTAGATAACGAGAACGATGCACTGCAACGATAGACTTGTTTTGGCAATAGCTCATCGCTCGTTCGACCAAGCCATGTTTACAACTAATGGCGGCACTAACGGAAACTTCCATGGCTACAGCGTCGTTAGAGCCTACTCCCACCCCTAAATTCACAACGCCATCTTGAAAATAGGGTGACTTCACTATCCCACCATATACGTATGGAAAAAAAGCAAAACCTTATACTTCTACCTTTTACTTACAAGTATTTCTTCAGTTTACAAAGGAACACAACAACAGTTTTATAAATGTTTTATTTGAGTTACTACTGAGTTACTGACTTGAAAGTATTAGCGGCTTAACATTTTAAGCGAGTAATATTTCGAAAAATGTGCTGCTACTAAATCAACCAGGCTGAGGTTCTGAGTAGAATTTATGGACAACGCGGGGGTCCTACACCCAGCAAGGGCTGTTACTAATGTAGCCAACTCAATTACATTTTTCTAAATGAAGCAGAGACCTGAGCTCGGAAAAATAAAGTTGAAACACCGTGCCTTCCTGCAGCGTTAAGGTTAAGCCCTGAAGGTCACCTTGATCGGAGATGGGAAGACACGCTATATCAAAATAATTCCACCACGCAGCTGAACCGCCGACTTGAGTTGTGCGAATTTCCAAAATTAAGTTTATATATTTTAAAGTTTGAAATCTACTCACGAAGGCACTGTATAGCTGCCGTAAGTGTACGAAATAATTATATTAGTAGAATTTGTTTTCACTTAAGCCTCCAGCTCCGACTCACGCGCTCCTTCGTTGTCTCGCAACGAAAATACTTGCAAAGTTTAAACTTTCCTTGCGGGCTCTGTGCAGAATATGGACTGTTTCGGAATGTATTTCAGGAATGCACTGTATATTGAAAATACTTCTAGTACGAGGTTTGGGTGCAATGCACTGTGCGTCGGCCGCTTCTCATGGTGTTCAGTGTCAAGCTCACATGTGCGTCCTTAACAGTGAACACCCCAGTCCATACCTCCCCTAGAAAATATCATATGGGCGCCCATGCCACAGAAGGAAAGTTAATATTGTTTAGTTAACTCACAAAATATACTAAGAAAATTAACAAAACTGCCCACAGAACACTAACGTAAAAACATAAAATATTGTAAATTGAAGTTGAAAACAAATAAATCATGCTTGGTTATACAACGTTAAAACTACTTGTTATAATAAAATAATGTACTGTAGGATATTCCATTTGTAGTGTCATGAATGTATTCCAATACGAATTCGGAATTTTGATTAAATCGTTTTATATATAGCCCAGTCAATAGACAAAGAATAGGCTAATTATTGAATTTTACAGTAAGTGACATCCACAGTGACTTTAATGGCAACCCATAGGTATGTAAAATACAAAAAACTATCAATCAGGCAAGGAACTTTTGCACATTTTTTATAAACAAAAATAACAATAAATAAAAAAACCCGTAAGCAGCACTGCCGCATTACTATAGCCGAATTTTCTTTTCGAGGAATAACTAGTATTAAATAACGGAAGTTTCCTAAGAGTTTTGTTCCTTGTTCCGGGAAATGTTCCAAAAATACCTTTGCACAGGATTATAGTAAATTTAATTGGCTTTCGAATGATATAGCTCACAAATTGCACTCGGGTTTATGAGTGAGAGAAATTGCGAAATCACCTTATATTGATAACGAAAACATCATTAATCATTATCAATTTTGTTCCTTCTTCCGGTGACTGTACCCGAATTATCTTTGCAAAGACTCGTAGTAAATTTAATTACCTTTCGAATGATGTAGCTCAAAAATTGCACGCGAGCTTATGAAAGGGAGATATTGCGCAAAAACCTGACACAGAAAATGAAAATATCATTTATCGGGAGCTTCCTATCAATTTTGTTCATTCTTCCGGGGACTGTACCTGAAATACCTTAGCACAGGATTGTAGTAAAATTACCTTTCGAACAATATAGCTAAAAAATTGCACACGGGCTTATGAGTGGGAGAAATTGTGCAAAAACCTTACACGGATAATGAAAAACTCATTTATAGGGAGATTCAAATCAATTTTATTCCTTGTTCCGGGGACTGTACCTGAATTACTTTTACACAGGGTTGTAGTAAATTTAATTACCTTTCGAACGATATTGCTCAAAAATTACACACGGGCTTATGATTGGGAGAATTTGAAGAAAATACTTACACCGATAGTGAAAAAATCATTTATCGGGAGCTTCCTATCAATTTTGTTCCTTGTTACGGGGACTGTACCTGAAATACCTTTGCACAGGATTGTAGTAAATTGTATTACCTTTCGAACGTTATAGCTCAAAAACTGCACACGGGATTATGAGTGGGTGAAATAATGCAATTCCCTAGCTCTAACTTTGCCATTTTGGTTCGAATCAAACAAGCCGCCATTTTGTGTCAAATTGAAAAATAAAAATATCAGTGTTTGGGAAATCCTACAAGGACCCTTCCACTAAAATTTCAGCTATTTTGAAGCATATTTATTACTATTTTATCAAGGTTAGAAAACCCCATATACTGATATACTCTTAAATCCCTACCCAAAAACGATTAATCGGTATAACTCCGCCATTTGTAATCGGGTCGAAAAAAGTGTATCTGAAGAATCCTACTAGGACCCTTTCACCAAAAAATCAGCAATTTTGCAGCATATTTACCACCACTTATCAATCCGGGAATAAAACATACATATATATATATAAATTAAAGAATTTTTGGTATCGTTTCCAAATGGTCTGAAACGGATAGAAACGAAGTTTTACCCTCCTCCGACGAACCGTTTTCAAGTTGGGTAGAGTGTAATAGCTCTTATTTTCTTCAAAAATTCGGCTAATTAGGACTTTTTACGTTTTTCGTCGGTACAGTATTATAAAAAAATATAAATCTATCACGACACTTCCAACGAGACATTTGTAGAGAATTAAATGCTTTTCTTTTATTACGTAATTGCCATTTTGTAAGTACAAAGTTTGAATTTTTTTTTCCTAACACAATAAAAAATTAATAATAAAAAGGAATTTGCAAGCCGGATTCAAAATTTTATAAAGAATACTCAGTTTTTTTTCATCACTCAATTACAAAAGATGGATTTATAAAATGGTTTGAAATGAAGGAATGTCAAAGCGCTCAGCCGCAAGAAATTAAACTGTTTATAGATACCGTTATAGAGAGAAGCGCTTGCGTTTCCGGTTACCTTCTCGTTTACTGGAGCAGACCCTTAAGGGCAACTTTCGGAAAATAATTGTTTATCATGTGTACTTCAAACAGGCGCAAGATGAAATTTGTCACTTTAATGGATTTTGCACAATTGCAGTAGGTAGAAACAATTTAGGCTATTATCTGGTACAATGCGCGCCCTATTAACCTGAATGGTCCGATTTGAGTTTATTAAACGGATTCTAAAAGTAGACTTTAAAACCTGTAATTCGTATATCTTCAACGAAGTTCCTTTTCTTCAATTCTTTTACCAGCCTTAACGGCAACATAAACACATAATTTTAATCTTTCAATTGCTGTTTCTTATTAGTTTGTTTTTTATACAAATATTTATGTTTCCATACGTTTAATGTTATTATAATAAAGGTGTAGAATTAATTATAACATCAAAGCTAAGACGGTAAACACAGTTCATTCATTGTATAAATACATTCAATTAACACAATATGTTGGTTCATCAGTCTTTACCTAACCTAAAATATTTAGCCTATATATTTAATTTAAATAAGGTAAAATAAATTAAACATACACACAATAATTTTAGGTTAGCCCTAGACTGATGAACCAACATTTTATGTTTATTGAATGTACTTCAGCGCTTGACGATAATATCTTAACTACGCCGGACGGAACGATAGTCTCTTACTTTAAATTAACGAACCAAAACACATGTTTCTTGAATGTATTTACTTTCATTGCCATAGCAACCAATTTGATAACGCTTTTTCGTTACGCGTATTTTCTATTTGTAATTGCCGTAGCAACCAATTAACACTTTTTACGTTACGCATTACATTTTCTATTTGTTAACTCCTACCGCAACCCACATTAAGGAACTTCGTTCCAAAAATGCTTCCGAACATAGCGCGAAACACGTAAATTCGACTGACAGCAAGAGAGGCAGTGGTAGTGGGGAAACCGGCAGTGGAGGAGAAGAGAACGACAGGCTGCGCGCATCAGTTTAATTCAGAATAAGTTTTATAGTTACAGTCCATTAAATTACTAGTATTTTCCTTATGTTTCTACGACCAATACAGGCGAATATAATTAAAAATTAGTGTCGCTATGCGCTTGAAATGCAACGCGCCGGACGGCAGAACTTGTTTCGCATGTCCTTCCGACGCCATGCGATTTTTACCTTTTGGGAATTCATAAAGGATAATGCGTCTGCCTCTACTACCAGCTAACATACCCGACTTAAAATACAGGATTGAAACAGTTGTTGCAACAATTGCTCCAGACACACTGAACAAGTAAGGAAACCGACCACCACAGACGTCAATATTCACGCACTATCTCACCATCCTTACTCGCAGTAAATGGCAGCATTCCACTGCTTCACTCATAGACTTCTTACTGTCCCACTCAGCAAGATAGAGTACCATAAAGAGATCAACATCATTAAACACATAGCTGTAGCAAACGGTTACAAGAGTTTCATAATAGACAAATCGATAAAAAGCCATAGTAAAAGACTAAATAGAACGAACCCAATTAATGACATAACCAGAGACAACAAATACATTTCCTCAGAATACACCAGCCTCTTGCCTAATGTGTTGAACAACATTCTCAAGAAATGTAACATCACCCTTGCATTCCATACGAATAATAACATATCTTCATCCCTTAAACGCAGAACAGAAGCCCCCTTTGAACACAAATAAAATGCCCTGAGTGCAACAAATATTACATAGGACAAACCGGGAGAAATGTCATAGACCGGTACAAAGAACACCGCCCCTGCAACAAAACAAACATCACCAAGTCGAACTACGCGCGTCAACTTGCTGAAAGCAAACACGGACCAGGTGATTTTAAATCCAGTGAGGAAGCAATACACGTTTGCAAAAAAGGCAGGTTAATGAACAGAGAAATTCGAGATCTACAGAGCCTTCAAAAACGATCCAAATAACATCCTAAATGATCAACTTTCATTCCAATCGCATCGTTTATATGACACAGCTTTAAATTATTTAAAAGCGCCCAACAGTGGTCGTTATCAGCCGAACTATTAGCTCATGCCGACAGTACTCCGACAGACATGACCGAGTGCACTACGGTGTCAGACACGTTGAAATGTTTTTGTGTTAGTGTATGTGTTGTGTATGTGTTGTTTTAATGTTTGACGTGCTCATATGAGTGAAATAACTTTTCTGATGATGGAGTCAAGACCTCGAAACTAGTCAAGAACAACTCTCTTGAAGTCACAAGACGGGCCTACAAGGTAATTAATATATTACACTGAACAAGGTTTGGGACGATCTCGGCTATCGACTCGATGTGTGCCGTGTGACGAATGGAACACTTACTTGTAGAAAAAACTGTTTGAGTTTCTCTTTCATTTCATGTATTATTTATAACTGGCTGGTACCTGCGGCTCAGCTCGCTGATGTGATTAAATGAATAAAAGGAATATCGGGTAAATATTGTGCCTTACCATTACACGCAATTTAAAAAAAAACTACGTAAATTATTAGCAATGCACCAATAGACGCTAAAAATCCCGTTTTACGCCAGTTTGTTCCGAATAACTTCCGAACGAACATACAAATTACAAATAAGAGTTTGACGAGCATGTAACATCTACGACTACATTTCACATTATTGCATACTGTTTTGATATATATTTAACGGTCGAACCAGCGTATACAGTAAATTAAAACACAGAAGATCTTGTCAGTGTTAAGCTGTTGATCCAAATCAGTTGTTTTATTTATAATGGTCGCGTGTCACTTCCTTTCGCCAAACTCATAACTTCGTCCAGAATTTTTACATTTTTTCAATTTTTTAAATAGGAACCCTAAACATTTCCGGGATAAAAGGTAGCCTGGGTTAATCTCTGAAAAGTCGTTTACATGCGAATGAAAATTTTGTCAAAATTTGTCCAACCATCCCGGAGATTAGCCCGGACAAACAGACAGAAAGACAGACAAAAAATAAAAATTGCATTTTTATGCTCTGGTAAAGTGTGAATATCATAGGGCCCATGAGCTTAGAAATAAGTATGTATTTCTACAATCACAGACAAACACTTCAATTCTTATATATTATTTCTCAAATGTATTTTGTTGTCGCTGAGCGATATCTCCCTTAATTTTTCATCAAAATTAATTATTCAAGCATCATTTTAAAGCTTATGTTCCTCGCTATTGACAAAAAATAGACAAACAGCTGAAAATTCATGTTTTCGTTATAAAAATTGATTTAAAAAAATGTATATTGTACTTTATATGGTTCCTAATAGTCGGAGATCTGACGACGAATTTAGGGAAGGTATTTTGGACAAGTTAAAATAACAAAAAATTAATCATCACATATATTATTTCTCAAGGCCATTTTTTGTCGGTACGCCATAACGTCCTTAATACATCATCAAATTACATGAATGAGGCAGCATTTTAAAGCTTTCCTTAACCGCTACACCGGAAAAATATACAAAATACAATTGTACGAAAAAAAATAATAATCCGAAAGTAACAGTGATGTAAGATCAAGTAAGTTGTAGGGATATTTTCCTAGCGTTGGCAACACTGATGATAACAATACCCACCTGGAGAGCTGCCGTTACGCCACTACATTGCTATTTTTAATTAATTGTATATTTAGTATAGTATACGCACTATACGATACTAAATATACGGTGTGTACTTTAATTAAGTGGGATTTAAGTAAGTTAGAATGCGAATACTTCGCACGTGTCAGCTAGTATTTTATTAATTGGAGAATCTAGAATCCTGAGTCAGGCAGAGGGCTTGCGGTTATTTCGCTACTGCGCAGCCTATAACATTAGCAAAAAAATTTATAAAAAAATATGTTTTTGGCAACTTGAAATTTGTTTAATCTTAAATTTTAGCATCTAACCCAGAAATAAACATCCCAGACTTTTTTGGGGGTTTTAAAGTATAACCAGACCCACCCGAATATATTTAAACTATCAATTGTTACTATACCACAAAAATATACTTTAGGCATTCTGAAATTTGTATAGCATGTAGGCCTAATTAATTACTTACATCTGACCAGATGTTATGATGTATTTTGCTAGTATTCTGAAATTACACGTTAAACTAACTCTAAAATTCAATCATTTTAGCGGGAATGAATATTATAGAAATTAGAAAAAAGAAAACTCTTAACAATACAGCTAGTTCAGAAATATTCGTAATTGTTTACTTACGTATGACTAGAGGTTATGTTAAATTTTGCTTATGCTTATATTCTGAAACTACAAATATTAGTTTATTAAAAGTTGAATATAGAAAAAAGTAATTGAATTATTTAATATGTTAATTTTTTAATTATTATTCCTGTAAGAAAAAATAATTAAAAAGTCTTCTTTTTCGAAGGATTTTAATAATACATTTTTATTATAAATGTGTTTTATAAGCCTATTTGGTAATTTAAAAAAATTAACTTCTCCAAAATACTGTGGACAGTTAACCGTCCAAAATACTACATGGACAGAGTCCGCGCTATATGGTAAACTACAGCCAAGGCCCCGTCAGCTGCCGGCAGGTCTCAATAAACTATCTCTCTCGCACCTATGGCTACGCATAAGACTTTTTTGTCGCATTCATTTAAAATCTATATTCGCGTCAGGACAATATTAATAACCGTTTAATTCGTCAGGTGCTTTACACGTATTTTTAATATTATTTAATAACCGTGCTATACAAATTTAAGAATGCCCAAAGTATATCTGTGTGGTATAATTATTCGGGTGGGTCTGGTTATACTTGAAAACCCCAAAACAAGCCTGGGATGTTTATTTCTGGGTTAAATAGATGCTAAAATTAAAGATTAAACAAATACATTTTTTTATTTATTTTTTTGCAAATGTTATAGGTTGCAAAGTAGCGAAATAACTGCAAACCCTCTGCCTGACTCAGGATTCTAGATTTTCCAATTAATAAAATATTATTTTTTTTGTTATTTTAACTTGCCCAAAATACCTTCCCTAAATTCGTCGTCAGCTCTTGGACTATAATGAAAGACGCCAACTATTAACAATCTGTTTAACTAACATGACAGCTGTTAGTTAAATTGTTTACATTCTATATGCAAGTGTAATCCATCTCACAAATCAAGGAAATTAAACCAACGTGAATAAATAATAAACGTAATTTACTTAATTAAATCAATGTATTAAATCAGGTAAGTGTAGGCCTACTCGTAACTTCCGAAATATTCACACGAGTCGGCTAGTTTTATTTATAGAAGATTGTAAGGATAGATTACTGCAAAACCATAAAATCCCGATATTCGTTTTAGAACACCCGGTATAACTACTAAATAATTTACAAAATGATCAGGTTTTCAAAATAAAATGACTTTTTAGTAAATAACACCCCCTTTCGAACAGTTTACGTTTAAGGCTCTTCTTTACCTTGAAGAAAACTCCCGAGTGTACAGTATGATTTCAATGCAAAAGGCCCGACTCAAGCCGCAAAATCGTTGAAACATGCATTCGTAATACCGTGTTTCGGATTCTATTTATAAATTAATAATGTGGGAAACTACTTTAAGTTATAAAGAAGGCTTTATATTTTTTACGTGTTAGCTTAAAATATGGAAATTATTGCTTAAAACTCCCAAAAAATGCGTTAAAAATAATAGATTTTTACTCATTTAAAATGTTAATTAAAAGGAGTTGCCGACGATTTCTTTCAATTATGAGGTATACGACAAAAGCACAAAGCCTTTAAAAACAATTTAAGATGTTTCACAACTTTTTAGGTTGAAAAACGGCGTCCAAAACACGGTAATACGAAGTGCATATTTTGCTGTTTTATGCAAGGTTAGAAGACCCTTAAGGGTCGGCTCTAGTAAAACAGAAAGCAACCTGCGACTCCCTATAGCGGCGGTAGGTTACGCGGACATTGCTCATCCTAAATCCATTTAAAACCCACAATTGTTCAAATAGCGTTTTTTTTTAAATACCAAACTCTTGGGGACAAAATTCTTCATCCGAATGGCTTGGTAATTTTTCGCTATAATTAATAGTTACAACGTAAACAAATATTTAAAATCACCCTATAGCGGCGGTAGGTTACACGGACATTGCTCAGCCTAAATCCATTTAAAAAACGCAATTGTTCAAATAGCGTTTTAAAAAAAATACCAAACTCTTGGAGACGAAATTCTTCATGCGAATGGCTTGGTAGTTTTTCGCTATAATTAATAGTGGCAACATAAAAAAAATATTAAAAATCAATGTTTATAAATTGTTAATAAATATTAAACAAAAATTTTTCTTTGTTTTGGAAAAGCCATTTGCATGCATATTGGCCATAGCTTTAAAATGACATATCGTTCATAATTATCCGTTCAAAAATAAAGGAAAAATATAGATTTTAATTTAACATTGGTGTTATGGAGTGTCAGCCAACATAGCCGACCCTTAAGTAATTGTATGACTTAAAAATGGATGCAGTAATATAAAATCGGTAGTTGGCAAATTATTTTGTTGTTTGAAAGAGCGTATTTTATCGCAATTCCAATAAATCCAACACGACTCAGTTGTATGTAAATAACACAACAGTTCCGCTGTGTTATGCATGTCCAACCAATCTGTCAATAAATACACATCCATAAACCACAAAACTCTCCACAAACAAAATGGAATAAACTACACAATGCTAACTATAAATTCAACAAAATAAATAAATCTAATTTATATACAAGTGAACTATGTACAAGGTAAAAACATTTTATGTGGTGTTTCGAAATAAAATTTGTTTTTTAGTTTGGTTTGATTTAGGGAAGAATTTATAATTAGCATTCCACGAACATTAAAATAAAAAATGTTAAACTAGAAGGACATCTAATTTAGAGGAAATTTTAACAGTAAATGAAATGTTAGTTACCTTTTTATGGTTTAGTGTCGGCGCTGTTTCGGCTCCCTTAACTTCGTCAGGTGGAGTTAAATTGTGTGTTTTATATTGTTTTAGGTCCTCGATAGTCCTTTAGGTAGAAACTTTCAAAAGAGTTTAGTTTGTCAGAATATCTTCATACTTAAATACTACACTGATTCAACGAAACCCCTAACCACAAACAGAACAAAAAACAGCAACAGAACAAGTTAATGAAAAGTTATTAAAAATTGTTACATTTATTTTTATGGATTATGTTTCTTGTTTTATTTTATCCTATTACTTTAAATGAGCAATTCTTGTATCTATCTTTGAATCTGTCGCGGATCTCGAAAACGGCTCTAACGAATTCAAAGAAATTTTTTATTTAGGTGTAGGTTTGATTTTTGAGTACACCCATGTAGTTGTAATTCGCGTAAAAACGCAATTTTTTGAGAAAATCTAATTTAAAAGTTGAAAAATTTTAACATAGGGTCTTATGGGTTGCCATGTTGGTTACAAAACAACAACGAAATAGTAAATAAAGCGATCAAAACAGCTGTTTATAAACAAGCCAATTTATACTGTTTTAGCACGTTGGATTTGGAAATAGAGTGGAATAGAACTGAGATTGAGTATTATCCAAAATCAGCTGTTCATTGGATAGTTTTTAATTTCTGTTAAAAAAACAAGCTAATTTATACTGTTTTAGCACGTTGGAATTAGAATAAATTGGGCCTGATTTAACCATTTATTTTGTCAAAAAAATGGCAAACTTGGCAAAGATGGATAAATTCTAATAGTCAATTTTGTAATATAGGCCTGGCTCATTTCTGAAACATAGTACATTGAGGTTATGTTAACCCTGCAATAATTTTTACTATACTTAGGCCAGGTTTCAAAACTTTAGTTGACAGAAGATAATAGAACTAGGACTAAAATCGTAACGAAAGCCTCTCACGTTTCTAAAGCATGTATTTGAGGTTATAATTAATCTTGCAATTACTGTTAATATATTTAAGCCTGGTTTCATAATTTCAGTTGACAGAAGATTAACGAGATTCTCTAGCGAATTTTCCAACTGCGAGCGAAGCAAAGCAGCCATCTGATGCCGAAGGCCGAGAGGGTTGGGACTCGATGCGTCCAAGGACAGAGCCCCTTATTATATAACTAATTTGTTCTCAATTTATTATGTTAGCCTATTAAGTTTATATATTTTTATATCATTTTTATTTTTATTTTATTTTTTTATTTAAGTTTATTTTATCAATTGTTAAAAGGATTTATATTTTTTAGTATTTTAATTTGTATTTATTAGGGCTTGTAACGGTTTACGTCGCACCTCCTCCTTCCCACCTAGACGCGTTGTGATTGGGCGTGAACGGAGAGGAGTTTGGAGGACGGAGTATACCCTAGACTAGTTCAGTTCAGTAGTGTTAAAGCCCTCTGAGGTTGATGACTATGTCATTGAAATGTGCAAAGGGTAGTACAATAAACTTTTCATTAAATTGTTCTGTTATTGTGTTTTGTTCCTTCTATTTGTTGTTCGGGATTTCATTCAATCATTGTGAATTTGTCGCCACAATGCTCTTCAACCTTTGTACTTAAATACTATTATTAAAATGTAAAATACAAATTTAGCATTTTAAAAAAATATTTTGCTTTTAATTATAACTTTATATAAACATTTGTGTCCTGGATCTTGTACCACGTGTTGTAGCATTAATTCTCCTTCTAAAATTTGAAGCAATATTTAACAAAAATAAAAATTTTAAATTGTTTAATTGCTTTTAAAACAGATGATTCGATTAAGTCTTTTTACAAAATATTTGATAATGTTGTATTGGAACTCAATTTCTAAGATAACATACTTGTTAGGATAAAACTTGAACACATTTAATTGTTTAAATAAACAAACACGTTTCGACAACATAGCCATCTTCAGTGACACACGAGGTACAATAATCAAAGTTTAAAACTAAAATGATTGTTGCGGCTCGTGCATCACTGAAGATGGTAACGTAGTTGAAACGCGTTTGAGTACATATCGTTATTCTATTGAGTATTGTATTACCCGCTTTCCAATTATTATGTAGTAGAATAACTACGTATTTTGCAACTAATATTTGTGATTACCTTTCTAACCAAATATGTATTCTGTCAAGAAAGACTGCATTGACCGACAAACAACCAAGCCATTTATTACAAAACCTTTACAGATACTTTGTTTTCCAGTTTGAACTTTTGCGGGAAGCATGCGAATGGACATTGTGATTATTTTTTGTCAAAATATCTCTACTCTACCTTTTTGTTTTGTTTTAAGGTTAAAACGCTATCTATCGATACCTACTTTTTGGGGATCTACCGGGCTGATTTTCGTGCGGTTTGTTTTAAATGTTGTCATTATTACAAAAATTATGAAATGTAATTTGTATTACGTCGGTATATTTATAAGGGCGCTTGTGTGTTTTTTGTCTGTTTTAGGTTAAAACCCTGTTGATAACTTATATATTTCTGAATATTTAAAGAACCGATTTTCGTGCGGTATATTTGAAAATTAAAGCAAATATAGTCATTATTACAAGTCATTTTTATTTATAAGGGCACGTTTGGGCTTTTTTGTTTTGTTTTAGGTGAAACCCTACTGATATCAAATTCTGGATACATACCGGACTGATTTTCGTGGTGTTTTATTTTAAATTATGAAATTACATTTTTATTTCATCGGCACTTTTTGGTTATTTGTAAAAACCACATATACCCATTTCTGGAAATCTACCGGGCTGATTTTTGTGCACTTTGTTTTAAATATTGTAACTACAGTATTATAAAACAATGATGAACTATCATTTTTATTTTAGCGGTTTTTTACAAGGGCACTTTTGGATTTTTTTTTTGGTTTTAGGTTAAAACCCTATTGATAGTCTATTTCTTGAGATATATCGGCTGATTTTTGTGCAGTTTGTTTTAAATGTTGTAACTACAGTATTATAAAAAAATTATGAAATATCATTTTTGTTTTATCTATATATTTACAAGGGCACTTTCGGATTTTTTGGTTTTAGGTTAAAAAACTATTGATAGTCTATTTCTTGAGATCTATCAGGCTGATTATTGTGCAGTTTGTTTTAAATGTTGTAACTACAGTATTATAAAACAATGATGAAATATCATTTTTATTTTATCGGTATATTTACAAGGGCACTTTTGGATTTTTGGTTTTAGGTTAAAACCCTATTGATAGTCTAACTATTTCTTGAGATCTATCGGGCTGATTTTTGTGTTTTTTTTTTTAATTAAAGGTTATGTTGTCATTTTATCAAAAAATTATGAAATGACATTTTTATTTCATCTGTATATTTATAATAGCACTTTTTTTGTTTGAGGTTAAAACTATTAAAAGTTTAAAGTTGTAAAGACAATTAAAGTTGTAAACAAAACGCCAAAGTATAATCTACGCTAGGTTTTGCTTTAGTATTACAGATGATGGGTGAAATCAGCTGTTATATTATATTGTTACTCGCTTACGTTTGTAAGTACGGACCATACGCTCGCTTTTATAGAAGTTGATAACTTCTAAATCATTTGATATATCAATATGAAATAAAATGTAATTAAAAGATAATAGTTTTATCTTTATTTTGATATATTATAATAATGTATATAAAGTACATAATTTTAACAAATAAGTTAAGCCTACAGTTTTATTAAACCGTTTCTAATTAATCCTTATAATTGTACACATTTACCGAGTTAAAAATCCCATCAACATAGGTAGGCCTACATAAGTTTGTTGTTTTTAAATAGTATTTTTTACTTTCTCCCCCTATACTATAGTATATGGAGAAAGTATTGTATTCGTCAAAATTTTCGAGTTTGAGTTTTTGGTGGAAATATTCGTTTTGGGTCCCCCTGAACCTAAAAAAGTGGTTTTCGGAGTGATGTCTGTGTGTGTGTCTGTATGTGTGTCTGTGTGTCTGTGTGGATGTTATCAGACCTAGAGCCTAAACCAGTCGTTCGATTTTGATGAAATTTGGTATGGAGGTACTAATCCACGGTATCTCCAGGCGTTTTTTTCATTTTTGTGAATTTTGTATTTTTAAGGGTAATTTTCCCATAAAAGCCCATAAAATAACGGAAAAATTAACTTTTCTCAAAAACGGCTCTAACGATTTTGATTAAAATTTTATAGTTTATTAGGGACCTAAAGTACTATAAACCGTAAAATTTTAATCAAAATCGTTCGAGCCGTTTTTGAGAAAAGTTGATTTTTCCATTATTTTATGGATTTTTATGGGAAAATGACTGTTAAAAATAAAAGAATCACAATAAATTGGTAATAGTATTTTTTTATTAAGTTTCTATAATGATGGAGAAAGTATGTGTCAGTTTCCTGATACCGTTTATTAAACGATGTATTTCTAATGTTTATCTAATTAATCTGCCTGTGATTTTTCACGGGAGCTTACCAAATTATTGCAATACTGCATTTGACAAATGGAAACTTTACGGGATAAGAGGATTACTTCTCGACGGAGAGACGGGATAATCGAAACCGTTCCACTTGAAACTTTGCATTTCTAGTTTCCAACTGTGATGTCTTTACCCTTACCTCAACCAGGTTGTAATTAATATCAAAGTTTAGTACTGAGCTGGGAACATTGTTTCCTACAACTTTACCCATTATGCCTTTAACCCGTTAATCTCTTTAAATACCGTACCTAATATCATTTCACTTAGTACGAACGGATTAGTCGGTTCTGGTTATTAGCGCATTTCCATTGGAAAAATGAGCTATTGCAGTGACCCTTATGGTAAGACCTAAGGTCGGGAGTAGTAAATAAGCACCGATCATGGTCCCCAGAACACGTTTTGGAGTGTTATTACATTTCATATATGTGTTCGCATTTTAAGTCCGATTTGATTCAAATTTGGTACACACTTTGGTTGTCTACGTCGCTCGGACGAGTTCGTTAGCCAAAAAAATCCAACAACCGGAAGTACGTTTTATGACCGGAAGTAACAGTTTTTTGAGATTTTTCGTACGAGAATTAAACTCTTTTAGAGTTTTAACTAAAAAAAATAAATATAAGATATTATTCTGCACATTTTGGTTTTTTGACACGACCTTATAGCTGACTTGGTTTCCCCAAAATCGATCAAAATGTAAAATACCACAAAAGTACCGTGTTGGCATCTTATGACCGAGGCCCAACGGCCGAATTTGTACTCTGCGAGCAAAGCGAGTTTTTCAGCTGAAAGTGGGACGAAGGAGTGCGGGAGTGCTGGAGGCTTAGGTGTAAACAAATTCTACTGTAATATATTTCATACACATAGGCAGCTATTCAGCGCCTTAATGAGTAGATTAATTTCCCAAATAGTTGGTTGAAACCATAAAACATGTACGCCTAACTTAGTTTTGAAAATTCACTCAACTCACGTCAGCGGTTCAGCTGCGTGGTCGAATTATTCTAATTACCACAGTAAAGGGGAAATCAGTTTTAATTTGGTATTATTGTGGATTGAATAGGTATCAATTTACTTTCCACCCTTGTGCAAACATGGAGGGGTTTTTAGCGAATTTCCATAGGAAATATGAGCTATTGCAGTGGCCCTTATGGTAAGACTCAAGGTCGGGAGTTGCAAATGAGCACCGATCATGGTCCCCAGAACACGTTTTGGGTTGTCGTTAAAAATCATATATATATATTGTATATATGTGTTCGCACTCTAGCGGCCGCATTTTAAGTCCAATTTGGTTCAAATTTGGTACACATGTTGGTTGTCTACTCGGATGAGTTCGTTAGCAGAAAAAATCCAACCACCGGAAGCACGTTTTTTGACCGGAAGTAACTATTTTTTGAAATTTTTCCTACGAGAATTAATTTGTTTTTGAGTTTTTTCTACAAATATAAATGTAGGATGTTATTCATTCTGCACATTTTGTTTTTTTCCGCGACCTTATAGCTCGCTCAAAACCGATCAAAACGTAAAATCCCATAGAAGTACCGGGTTCAAAGCCATGTGGTGGATTCAACCGTGGGGTTGGCGTGCCCCCCAATGTTCAATTCAATGTTTTGTATGTTGAAGATACTCCCAACATTCGGAATTGCGTGCGAAGCAAGCAATGCATGTGTATTGAAGATACTCCCAATACAGGGGTTGGCGTGTGAAGCACGTAATGCTTTGCGTAATGAAGATACTCCCACCAACATTACACAATTGGGGTTGGCGTTGGAAAACTACTAGTATCACTAGTCAATTTAAAACGCGTGACATGATCTCAGGAAATTCCCCACGGACCAGACCACTTGTACTTTACGTTTTTTTCGGTCGCCCATTCCGAAAATCGGGGTCCCGCTGCTATAAAATCCCGGCGTCAGCCCTAAAAATGAAAAGAAAAAAACACCCTTTTTTAGGTTTTTTCTCAACAACGTTTATTCTATGGAATGCATAAATTATGATTAAAATTCAGAAATTTAGTAGCCCCACAGAAACTGACCAAGAAATGCACCACAAGGGTTCGCCGTAGGGGGTAAAACCACCCCTAATTTGACGAAAAACGAGAAAATGACGGAAAATAAAATGTTTACTCTACTTTTTGGTGGGAGGTGAAATGAACGGGGTTGTGAGATTATCTGAAGTAGTTTTCAACCCCTTGGGGTGCAAATTACCTCCGAAATGCTTCATGACTTTTCATTTTGGCGTACATTTTATTCATCTCTTTAACAGGGTTAAGAGACTTAATACGGTAAACCAAAAAAAATTTACATTTTCTACTGTTGTGCGGTATTGTTTACAAGGGCTGTTTTATAGAATGTTTAGATATTTCCGAAAATATTGCTCAAAACGCTATTCCCTTCACAAGAACAAAACACTATTCTCTGTTAAGTTATTGTTTCTTAATGATGGATGTTGAATTTTATTATAATTACTTATTCGGACATTTGCCATCATTTGTGTGTTAAATAATCAAACACGACGTTTCGGGAATACAAATCAATTCCCCTTCTCAAGTGACTAAAACTAACGGTACATAAACCTAGGCAACTAGGCCTATGTAAGGGTGAACAAAGTAAACCTACAAATTATTACTAACCTTAAATATCTACATGATGGATCTCAGAGCTAAGACTGAGAAGTCAAACACACCAACCACAGACACAACACAATTCATACACTAAACACACGCAATTGATGGCAAGCGTCTAGTTTACTAGCGTGGCCAACAGGAAGGGGTAGTTCCCTATTGTTTCATATAGTTCACCTGTTTCGCACGGGAACGGGTTATAACACCACGTGGTGATTCTACTGGTAAATGTTCAGCATTTTTATTAGTCAGTATCATTTCTGTTTTATTATTAATATGGTTATTATAATCAAGTTTTAGTTTTTTTTTTTATAATGGGAGTCATAGTGGCCTAACTTCAATGCTTGTTTGGCTGATAGGGTTGTCCGCTAGTTGTATATATGAGGCTTCAATTATTTTACGTTTGTAAAGATTACTTTCCCGGTGTATGATTTTTGCCTCTTACCAATTGAATTTGTGATTTTCGGACCATATATGTTCTGCAATTTTCGATTTATCGACTAGGCCAATATTTTTATGGAAGAATTTGAGAAGAAAATTATAGATTCTTCTGAATTCAAACCGAAAGTATGGCTCAGATATGTGGACGATACATTTGTTGTATGGCCTCATAGTTGTAATAAATTGGAAAACTTTTTTGCTTCCATTAACAACGCTTCTGATTCCATATCCCTAACCATGGAAAACGAAGCAAATAATAAATTAGCTTTTCTGGATGTGTGTGTTGAGAGAGATAGGGATGTCCTAATAACATCAGTCTATAGAAAGAATACACACACCGGTCGTTACTTAAACTATAACTCAAATAATCCTAATTCCGTCAAAGAAGGAATAGTTCATTCCTTACTTGATAGAGCCTATAAAATTTGTTCTGATAATAATAGTTTAATCAGTGAACTTGCCCATATTGAGCAGGATTTAAGTTCTAACGGATATCCTCAGTCCATTATTTCTAAATGTAAAAGAGCAAAAAATAACAAAAAGAAAGAGTCCAAAGATGAGAATAAACCTCTAGCGTACATGACAATCCCATATGTGCCGGGATTATCGGAAAATGTTAGGCGCGTAGCCAGAAAATATAGAATTTGTACTGCTTTTAAAACAAAAAACACTGCTAGACAACATCTCGTCCAAACTAAACCTAAAAATGGCACACAGGATTCTAAAAACTGTATTTGCAGTATTAAATGAGAATGTGATAGGCAATATATTGGAGAGACAAAAAGACCTTTAAGCATTAGAATAAAAGAACACAACAATAATGTACGGTTAGGCAAAGTCGATAAATCGAAAATTGCAGAACATATAGTATGGTCCGAAAATCACAAATTCAATTGGAAAGAGGCAAAAATCATACACCGGGAAAGTAATCTTTACAAACGTAAAATAATTGAAGCCTCATATATAAAATTAGCGGACAACCCTATCAGCCAAACAAGCATTGAAGTTAGGCCACTATGGATCCCATTATTAAAAAAGGAACTAAAACTTGATTATAATAACCATATTAATAATAAAACAGAAATGTTACCGACTAACAAAAATGCTGAACTTTTACCAGTAGAATCACCACGTGGTGTTTATAACCCGTTCCCGTGCGAAACACTTGAACTATGTGAAACAATAGGAAACTACCCCTTCCTGTTGGCCACGCCTGAACACTCTGGCCAGTTGTCAGTTTCTCTCTAGCTAGTAAACTAGAAGCTTGCCATCAATTGGGTGTGCTTAGTGTATGAATTGTGTTGTGTCTGTGGTTGGTGTGTTTGACTTCTCAGTCTTAGCTCTGAGATCCATCATGTAGATATTTAAGGTTAGTAATAATTTGTAGTTTTACTTTGTTCACCCTTACATAGGCCTAGTTGCCTAGGTTTATGTACCGTTAGTTTTAGTCACTTGAGAACGGGAATTGATTTGTATTCCCGAAACGTCGTGTTTGATTATTTAACACACAAATGATGGCAAATGTCCGAATAAGTAATTATAATAAAAAAACAAAACACTAGTGTTAAAAGGTCTCAATACAGCACTTTTCAAGAAAACTACGTCGGACGTAAACTTTTGTATAAAATGTATTTTCACTTCATGTACTGAGCATAAGCAGAATTTTAGTAAGTCAGTTCCCCGATTTTTCTCAACTCCCCCGACCAACTCGCAACACAATTTGAAATTATTTTACTCCGCCCCTGCTCATCCCCCCCCCCCCAACCCGGAGAGCAAATGCAAACAAATTAGGCCTCGGCTACGACACAAGCGGTGAGCTTTAAGCCTCGGCTACGATACGAGCGGTTGGCGGCGGGCGGCAGTAGCAGGTGCAAGCGGCGCACGAAAATTATCTAACTGATGAAGTTTCCTTGTTAAACACGGTTGGGTGGCTACTATACAAGCGGCGGATGTGCGTTGACCTAACTCTCGCAACAGAGTGCCGCTCATGATCAAATCAGTTAGATAATTTTTCGACTGCCGCCCGACGCTCATGGGTTTCTTTACTTTCAACAAACTTATGACATTGGTTAAAAAGGCAAAATTAAGTATTTTTGATACGTATACGTTCATGGTATACTAACGACCACTTATATACAAAATTTCAAGAAAATCCGACGGTAAACAAAAAAGATGCTAATTTTTGCGAGTATACTTTTGGAATTTTGTATTCGGTTCAAGGATTTATTTATTCTTTAAACACCATGAATTGTGGAATAAACAACACCAATGGATTAAAACTTTCTGTAATGGGACTACTTACCATTGTTATTTTCACAGGAAGTATATATTTTAAAATTACTCCCTCCCCGGGTTATACCTGAATTTATGTTAAAGTCCAAATTTCAAGAAAATCCGACGGTAAACGAAAAGATACTAATTTTGGCGAGTATACTTTCGGAATTTTGTATTCGGTTCAAGGGTTTAATTATTCTTTATATAGTTTATATAGTAATATAGTTTATACTAAAGTACTACTTACGTCAAGCGGTTTTGCAGCTTATATATTGATTTATTACAGCTGATTCAGTATAACAATACCATCATCAGAGAACAAAACACTAACATATATTATAAACATTAGTACATTGCACTTAAACAAATAAAAATAAACATAGAAATTGGTATGGCAGTATACTTCGAAACTATTAAAAAGTTAGTATTAAAGTATTGTGACCACATATTAATACTAACTTTTTAATAATTTCGACGTGTACTGCAGAACCAATTTCTATGTTTAATTTTATTTATTTATGTGTAACGTACTAATGCTCATATATGTGAGTGTTTTGTTATCTAATGATGGTATTGTTATACCGAAACAGCTGTTATAAAACAATATAAACTACAAGACTGCTTAACGAAAGTACTTTAGTGTAAATAGGATTTATTTGTTTTTATTAATAGCTAATAATGTTGTTAAGTGCCTTTTTGTGTAAGCTCTATTATTAAGTAGTTTGTTACATATTTCCTGCTGTCATGTGTTTATTTCAGAGTAATGATTCATGTAGGGTTACCTCTACTTTAAAAAAAAACCAAAATAACATTTATTTGATAAGAGTTAAACTTAAAAATTTCAACAAAAACAATTAGTTACAAAGGTGTTTTAGAGCAGACATTTTATTTTTATATAAGCATTTTTATAGATCAGTTGAGATAAATTGTGCTTAATAAATTTAAAAAAACATTAAATAAGTAAAAACGTTTATGTATTTGTGGTTATTCCTAAAGCACATCAATTAAACAAAGTACACAGCTCAAAATAAAAAGAGTGATACAATATTTTGAAATAGTGAAATAATAAAAGAACTTTGGTTGTTTATTAGAATTTTTATATATACTGGTATTTTGTTATATAATTTAACAAACTTTTATTCATTTGTGTTAAATTCATTTGCAAGAAAGACAGAAATAGCCAATTATATGTTTTGTTAGAAAGGCTTCTTTAAAAATTAATAATGTAAAATGTTAATGTTTTTTAGTAGGCTAATATTTTCAGTCTACGGAAATCATAGTTAGATTTTGATTATAGGCCTTTTGCTTATATTTGTGTGTGTATTATGTTAAAGTGCCTAATCAAAATTTATTCATAAATGTGTTCAATGTACATTTCCTGTAAATACTGCCTGACAAGTGAGTAAAATATGACAGATGATGAACCTGTTTCCTTTTGCATATAATTTAGTATTTTACATTCCTTAATGTTATTACTAGTCGCTCTTCGGGTTGTATTTGCTGAGGAAGTAGGGCCCTCTTCTTTAACAACCGATGCTTCACTCTATGTAGTAAATAATCAAAAGTACACATTGACATTCTAGTGTACTGAAAGAAGCGATCTTCGTCTCGTCGCAATTCTTTAAATAGGTGGTGGTATTCACCATATCTTTGTCTATTTTTGTTAATTTGGTGCACGCTCCAACGCCTTTGTTGTGCTCTTCTTACCTTTTGCAAACGATACAAAAGGGGTCTCTCACTAAGGATTTCCGTCAGCACTAGCTCCTCGTGTGACATAATCTCGTTGACTGAGACGAGTGTGAGAAAGTTGCCGTTTGTATCGTAGCCACATCCGCCGCTCAGGAATTTTGCTAGTAACGCTCGCCGCTCGTATCGTAGCCGAGGCTTTACTAGCAAATGCAAGCGGCGTTGCCTGAGCGGCGGACGTGGCTACGATACAGGCGGCAACATTCCCAGTCAACGAGATGACGTCACACGAGGAGCTAGTGCTGACGGAAATACTTAGTGAGAGACCAGTATTTATAGGAAAATCACAATATAGGACTACTATATCTTTAACCGTAGACTTAAGTGATATTTACTTTTGTCCAGAAATTCAGGTGTAACCCTGGTAGAGAGTATTTTAAAATATATACTTCCTGTGAAAATAACAATTTTAAACAGTAACAGAAAGTTTAAATCCTTTATGAGGTTTAAAAAATAAATAAACTCTTGAACAGAATGCCAAATTCCAAAATTATAACCGCACAATTTAAAATCTTTTTTGTTTATAGTCGGTTATTTTAAAATATTGCTTCCTGTGAAAATAACAATCGTAAGTAGTCCCATACCAGAAAGTTTTAATCCATTTGTGTTGTTTAGTCCATAATTCATGGTGTTTAAAGAATAAATAAACCCTTGGACCGAATACAAAATTCCGAAAGTATACTCGCAAAAATTAGCATCTTTTTTGTTTACCGTCGGATTTTCTTGAAATTTTGTACATAAATGGTCGTTAGTATGCCATACGTACCAAAAATACTTGATTTTTCCTTTTTAATCAACAATGTCATATGTTTGTTAAAAGTAAAGAAACCCATAAGCGTCGGGCGGCAGTCGAAAAATTATCTAACTGATTTGATCCTGAGCGGCACCCTGCGGCGAGCGTTATGCTAACGCATATCCGCCGCTTGTATTGTAGCTAGCCAACCGTGTTTAACAAGGAAACTCCATCAGTTAGATAATTTTCGTGCGCCGCTTACATCTGCTATTGCCGCCCACCGTTCACCGCTTGTATCGTAGCCGAGGCTTTATTGTATACTATATTTTCACGGGAATAAAGATTGATCTAGGACAAAGATTGTTTATTTATTATTATTTTTTTTTTTTTTTTTTTTTTTGTAGAAGAGAGGCAATTTTCAAGTTAATATGACCAAAATGAGATACGGTAAAAGAAGTATTTCAAACTGGTCAAATAGGATTAATAAAGAATAAAGTTGACATAATTTTAATAGTAACTGGTGTTTCAATTACGGTAAAGTAAACCTTTTTCGTTGTTTGTGTTTTCTATGACCTAACCTAAAAACAACCGTTGGTTGTGAAGAATAATTACCTGATTCTAAATTTGCCAATTTGGTTGCTAATAAATGTTAATTCTTTCAATAAAAATGTGTTGGTTCAGTATATACAGGGTGTTCCATAAGTAAAGAGCCAAACTTCAGGGAATAGTTCTATGGATCAAATAAGGAGAAAATGAAGAATAAGATTTTTTCCAAAACCTCTTCGTTTTCTAGTTATCCGCTTAAGTTAAATAAATAGTCAAGTTAAAGATAATAACAGCATATATATGTAAGTTACATGCAATAGAATACACCGTGTCAGAATATAATGCCGGGTTGAATAAACCAATAAACTTAGCTATTATCCTCCATCCGATTGCTTTGACAGTTACACCGTCCGATAGGGAATCAAAAGGGCTACAACAAAGGTGTCATGACATTTTTTGTTAAAATATACGGTTTTTGAGCAATTTAGGCTTTAAATTTTCAAACCGCCGCCATTTTGAAACGCATCATTGGAAAGAATCGATTATTTTTCTTGAGATAGATCATTGTTAGATTAAACTCCAAGCCAAGTTTGAAGGTAATCAGTCAAACCGTTCTCTAGATATGAATTATTTTGTACAAAAAATGGCGGATATCTGGAAAACGAAGCATTTCCGAACCCAAGTTTATAGGAACTTTTTTCTTTATTTTCACCAGTAGAACACGTCCTCTCCGTGACCTGTATATAGATATAGGCCTAAACTAGAATCCAAATCCTGTATACAGGCCTTAAGCTTATGATCCAAATCAGCTATTTTATTTGTAATATGTACAAACAGAAGTTTTAATTATAATACAGTAAGCCTCTTTCACTTATTTTTTGTTTGTTTTAATTTGTAAAACTAACCTAAAAAACTGTTGTTGTTTTAAAAAAATAACTTACCAATTCCTTAGTTGGTTGCTATGATAATGAATGTAAATGCATTCAACAAATGCGTGTTGGTTCACAATAGGCCAGCCACACCTAGAATTTTATTGTTTGTTGTGTATTTATTGAATTTATTGTGTTGCAAAGCTTTCGATTCAAATCTGGTGTTTTATCTATCCTAGGGCTCGGAGTAAAATCCCTATTTTGACCATTTTGAACCTTAATATCAATATTTTGCAAAATATTTTCTTAGTACACTTCTACATAGTAGTATGAAGTATCCTGAACATTTTAAGTCTGTAGCTATCATAGTTTTGGCCGTACGTTGATCATGAATCAGTCTGTCAGGACTTTTTATACAGGGTGGTTATAAAGTCACTCCCCCCCCCCCCTTAACTTTTGTGTTTGTTAAAACAAACAAATATCGTTTGGGGAACGATACCAACTTAACCCAAAGTATCTTTTGAAGCAATCGGAAATTTTAAGTGTCCCCTAAAAATGGTGGATTTTGAGGGCAACTCAAAATTTTTAAATGGTAAGTATGGTCATGTGATACCTCATTTTAAAGGTCTATTTAAGGATAGGAAAATGACATAAATAAAATAAAAATCGGAACACCAAAAACAAAATGCGGCCGTAAACGTGTTGAAATAAATCGACATAAAGTTGCTAATATATCGAAAAGGAAGAATTTTTAGAAAAAATTTCAAAGACAAAAAAAGTTTATTTCAAAGTGCTTGACCTAAAAAAATTAGTTTTCAAATCGACTCCTACATCTTAAAAAATTTGGTAAAAAATAAAAATTTACAAAATCGATTTGGAATCAATTTTTTAGGTCAAGCACTTTGAAATAAACATTTTTGACTCTTGAAATTTTTTCTAAAAACTCTTCCTTTTGGAGATATTAGCAACTTTATGTCGATTTATTTCAACACGTTTAGGGCCGCCATTTTGTTTTGGGTGGTCCGATTTGTATTTTCTTTATGTCATTTTCCTAGTCTTAAATATACCTTTAAAATGAGGTATCACATGACCATACTTCCCATTTAAAAATTTTGAGTTGCCCCCAAAATCCCCCATTTTTAGGGGGCAATCAAAATTTTTTATTGCTTCAAAAGATACTTTGGGTTAAGTTGGTTTCGTTCCCCAAAGGATATTTGTCTGTTTTAAACACAAAAGTTAAAGGGGGGGGGGAGTGACTTTATAACCACCCTGTATACAGATTTGCATTACAATTTAAGTAACGTACATTCTGTTGCATACATTTTACTCTCCTACCCTACATGCATTTTCCTTACCACAATAACGTAAGAAGGAATATTTTTAAACAGATGTAAAGGTGTGCAGATGTAATTTAAAACAAGCACAGCTAAATGCAAGTTGATTTCTTATCTTATCTTGAGTTTTTGGTGTTGCTATGAAACAATTCCTCAGAATACAGTGTTAAACAGATGAGAGGAAAGGTTACATGTTCACTTTTAGTATTTAGAGTCCAGTTAAATATACTTACACCTCACGTCCTATAATCAGAGACATCCCTGAATACTAAAATTCAAGTTAGTATTTTACAGGAGCAAACTATGTACATTTAAATACAGGGTATCCCATAAGTTAAGTGCCAAACTTCAGGGAATGGTTCTATGGGTCAAAATAATAAAAAAAGTACATATGAACACACACCCAAAAACGCTTCGTTTTCTAGATATCTGTCATTTTGTTTTTTGTACAAAATAATTCTTATCTAGAGAACGGTTTGACTGATTGAGTTCAAACTCGACATGAAGTTTAACCTAACAATGATTTATCTCAAGAAAAATAAGCAATTAAATCCAATCACGAGTTTCAAAATGGCAGCTATTTGAAAATTTCAAACCTAAATTACTCAAAAACCATACATTTTAACAAAATATGTCACGACACCTTTTTTGTAGTCCTTTTGATTCCTTATCGATAAGCGATTAAATCCAATCACAAGTTTCAAAATGGCGGCTATTTGAAAATTTCAAACCTAAATTACTCAAAACCCATACATTTTAACAAAAAATGTCAAGACACCTTTCTTGTAGTCCTTTTGATTCCTTATCGATAAGCGATTAAATCCAATCACGAGTTTCAAAATGGGGCATATTTGAAAATTTCAAACCTAAATTACTCAAAAACCATACATTTAATTAAAAAATGTCAAGACACCTTTTTTGTAGTCCTTTTGATTCCTTATCCGATTGTCTAACAGTGAAAACAATCGGATGAAGGATTGTTTAACAAGTTCCTCGACTAGTTTTTGTTTTCCAGACTTTCCCTGTCGGGTGGCTTATTTCCTTCCAAACATTCTCCTTTTAAATTTTATCACCGTAATCATCTTATTGTTCCATAAACACGGATAATGTTCAACTTGTTTTAATTATACAGTGCGTTTCGTAAGTCTTGTCACATTTTTCCTGGGTATAAAATAAACACCACATCACTGTTCATTTGTCCAAAATCATTTCTGTGACCAAAATGTGTTTTAAAAACTGCCCAACAAAATAACAAATTTGTATTGACCCTTTGTATTAGTACCTTCATGAGGAAAAATTTATGTTGACTTGATTTGAATATTTTCAAAATGGCGGCCGTTTAAAACAGAAAAACTAGCACTTTCTCGAAAAACATCAAGAATAACGCTTTTGTTAGAAAATTTAATTCCCTATCGATTGGGTATTTAGTTTTTGAAATTGGATAGAAAATTATGGACTTTAATAAAAATTTGAGCACACAATTTTTCTTGTTAAAATAATTGAAACGCATTTGATTAAATTTATTATTGCAATAAAATATTATTTATTTTGTTTCATGTTGCATTGCCATCCGATCCTGGACATCGTTTCCAAGAGAGGCGAAAATTGGCATAAGCCCGTTATTCTCCAACTAAATTTTAAAACTAAAAACCTAATCGATAGGGAAATATACTTGCTAAAAATGTTATTCTTGAAATTTTTTTGGAAAAGCGCTGGTTTTTTCAGTTTGTAAAAATTTAAACGTCCGCCATTTTGAAAATATTTAAGTCAAGTCAACTTAATGTTTTTCCCATGTAGGTAATACTATAATACAAAGGGTCGATACAAATTTAATATTATTTCGTTCAGTGATTTTTGAGATATGAATTTTTTAATAAAAACACATTTTCATCATCAAGGTAGGACCACTGAAATTATTTTAGACAAATGAACAGTGATTTGGTGTTGACTTTGGTCCCAGGAACAATCCCAAGCGTTACGAAACATCCTGCATATTGTAAACCACATAACACTATAAATGCAATATTAAAATAAACCAAATTACCAAACTTGAAATTAACTAAAATAAAACACAGTTTACTCTAATTAATGGCAGTAATTGGCTTAGACCCATGCTCAAACACCAGAAGGAAAATAGTAAAATAAAGACAGCCTGGCAGGGAATGGGAAAAACTTAGCATTATATACCTTAGCTAGTTAAATAAGTTCCATATGATATTTTCTGGGGGGGGGGGGGGCTTAACACATTCACTGCTAAGGACGCACATGTGAGCTTGACACGGGAACACTATGAGAAGTGGCCGATGCACAGTGCATTGCTTGATTCGCACGCCAACCCCCGTATTGGGAGTTTTTTCAATACACAATGCACTGCTTGCTTCGCACGCCAACCCCTGTATTAGGAGTATTTTCAATAAACAATGCATTGCTTGCTTCGCACGCCAACCTCTGTATTGGGAGTATTTTCAATACACAATGCAT
>JAGFPH010000732.1:115513-131455 GCA_018207615.1 Philaenus spumarius
CAGGATTAGAGATCTGGTGCTACAGTTAGTAGGAAAGGAGAGAAAAGTCCACAAAATACCAACAGAATTAAAACAAATGAATTGAAGGACGGGAAATTACACAGGATTAGAGATCTGGTGCTACAGTTAGTTATATGTATGGGAGGTTTGAGAAGAGGGGGTAGAGAATGACTGAAAAGATGCAGGAATATTTTGGAAAGTTGTTTAACATAAGTCTCTTAGAATATGATTAGATATTAACTTTGAAGTTTTATTTATTTATTTCAATTCTAGTCTTATAGAAAGAATGTTTTTAACAAATTTTACAGAAAATACTAAAAACAAAACAATAGTAATCAATTAATTATTCTTCTGTTGCAAATAAATATTAAATTTTTTTTACTAATTGTTAATATTTATGTTTATTAATTTATTTAGGACAGGAAACTGGTAATTTTGTAATAGAAAACTTTTATAAATGTAATTTTTGAATATCCAGGGAGAAAGTCTTGCCAAATATGCAATAGCCAAAAAAATTACACAAACTAGCTGATTTAAAAAAAAATTAAATTAATATTATTTGAACTGTCTCAATTTGTGGTGTCCTACTGGTAGAATGCTAAAGTACAACATAGGCTACTGATTCCTTGCAATTTAAATACACCTGCCAAGTATTGCAAAAGTATCCTTCAATGTAAACCTTTTCAAAACTAGTTAAAAGAAAAAGCAGTAACTGTTCCCGGGTGTAAGACAATATGCTATATTAACCATGCAATAGACAAAACTTTACATCAATTTTTGACTGATTAACATACACTTTAATTGTTACTGAAACCGTAATTATGTGGCGTAAGTGGTAGAACACATCATTTAATTATAATGACCGTACAATCGACCCAAAGAAGCCACCAAGAATTAGAGCCCGAAAGTGTGACTTTCAATCAGTGAAAATAACCGCAAAACTGAGTCAATAATGAATTGGATTATCTCATGCCTAACAACAGAATAAAAAGGGACGTGATATTTCCCTAAGTGTACTAACATTAAACTAAATTCTAACAATAGTATTTTAGCCAAATAAACAACATGAATGCTCATTTAGAGTCCTTTACCTGTAAAGTTAGCTGATTCGTAGTAGTCTGCTGAGCCACCATTATAATCTCCGCCATATCTGCCAACAGTTACACCAAACATTATCACTGATTCAAATAAAATATGTGAAGTTATAAAAAAAAATTATTATCATTGAACTACTAATAAATTGTAACATTTAACAGTAGGCTATGTTGATTTAACTAACATACTTTAAACTTGTTTTGTTACAAACGTTATATAAGGAAACGTTTACTTGTTATGAAATTTACTGGTTGTATTTCTTTTTCTTTAAGCTCTAAGGTTTTGTAGCCAAGCTCACAAACAGGTAACTTTGTTTACCTCTGTGGGATTTATGTAGTAATTCTTGTATTTATTATGTATCTATTTCGGTTGGTTAAATAAATAAATAACTAAATAGTGTCACTTCAAAAGTGTAAAATTTTGCCATCTGTTGGTGCATTCTACTAATTGCAGTAACGGATATTGTTGCCAGTTTGAAGTACGTTGTACAATTATTTCCAGTTCCTTTAAACTTTTAGCAGCTGATTCAACACGGTGGATGCAAGTCGACAATGTTGTTTTTGAAAGTGAATTGAGATTCTTCTTCACGTTGTGCAACATAATAAAAACATACACTTTGTACTAACATGTTTTTTCAATTAAAAAATTGTTTTAATTAAAAAAACTATTTTTATATACCACGTTTTTAAAACTGACTAAAAAGTATAAAATAAAGTCTCCTAGCCCCATCATCAGATAACCTCCTGATTGTCCTGAAAATGTTTTAACAGCTATGAAAATACTTGTAAGATTTCAAAAGAAAAACATGGGGCTTGTGCAACAGATGATTGATGCATGAATAGTGCACCTAAATCAATAACAATTTTATTCCACTGCAAATGATATGAACAGCTGTTGTGTGAGTTTTCTCAACGACATCTACTCCCTACACTCCTTATTATTAGCGAACTTCCATAGGAAAAATGAGCTATTGCAGTGACCCTTATGGTAAGACCTAAAGTCGGGATTAGCAAATGAGCACCGATCATAGTCCCCAGAACACGTTTTGGGATAACATTAAATTTCATATATAGGCCTATGTATATGTCTATATATGTGTTCGCTCTCTAGCAGCCGAATTTTAAGTCCGATTTGGTTCAAATTTGGTATACACATTGGATGCCGACGTCGCTCGGACAAATTCGTTAGCCAAAAAAATCCCAACTACCGGAAGCACATACTTTGACCGGAAGTAAGTCCTATTTATTGTAATTTTTCCTACGAGAATGAATGTTTTTTAAAGTTTTTTCTAAAAATATAAATGTAGGATGTTATTCTGCACATTTTGTTTTTCTTACGCTACCTTATAGCTAGCTTGGTTCTACCAAAATCGATCAAAACGTAAAATACCATAAAAGTACCCGGTTCAAAGCCATGTGGTGGATTCTACCGTGGGGTTGGCGTGCGAAGCACGCAATGCATTGTATATTGAAGATACTTCCAATGCTTTGTGTATTGAAAATACTCCCAATATGCGGAATGGCGTGCTAAGCACGCAATTCTTTGTGTGTAGAAGATACTCAAAATAAGCGGAATGGCGTGCGAAGCAGGCAATGCATTATGTATTGAAGATACTGCCAACACGGGGGTTGGCTTTGTGTATTGAAAATACTCCCAATATGCGGAAAGACGTGCGAAGCACGCAATGCTTTTTGTATAGAAGATACGCAAAAATAATTCGGAGTGGCGTGGTCGAATTATTATGAATTGCATCAGACCCACATTCTTCTTTTTAAACCATACAAAGAATTTCATAACTATTAAAAATTCAGTCACAAATTGCATCACTATATGGGGTTGGGAATCAGTATGGGGCTGGGAGAACTTATTTTATACTATTCAGTCAGTTTTAAAAACGTGGTAACTTAAAAATTTTTTTTTTATTTAAATTACTATTTTTAGCTTTTTAGTCTTGTATGTGTGAAATTTAACAATCGATTTTAATCATCTTGGTAAGATTATGACGGACAGTTATAAGCTATATTTAAGTTTAAAGCCTCCGGCTCATTAGGAAGTTAGTTATACAGAATAGAGAAACAAAAACATGGACAAGAATTCGAGTTAATATTGCATTTTCATCTAGTTCTGAGCTGTGTGTAGAGTTTCAAGTCTCTGGCTCATCGGGAAGTTACTTTAAAATCAATGGCAAAATTTGACCCAAACAGACACAGAAGAAAGTTGAGTTAATATTATAAGCGTGGTAAAAATTGTAAAATCTATTAAACTGTTCTATGTGCTTCATAATTGAGAGCAATCGATGAACAACTTATTTATATTTAAAAAATAAAAATAACACTATTCTCACTCACATAGGTTTATTTATCAAACGCGTTTCAACGACAAAGTCGTCATCCTCAGTGATATATGAGCTACAACGGACAGATTATAACTCAGTTAAGTTCCTTCTCACCCGTCAAGCTCAAAGTGTATTTTATAACAACTTATTTGATTAAAAGGTAAAAAAAATTGTTTTAATATTAGTATTAAATCATTTTTAGGGGTTTTTAAACAATAATTTCTATATTTTTAAGTATCTTGTAAAAAATATATATATACCTTTCTATAATTTAAAGTTATTTAACTAATTATCCATTTAACTGAATTAAAAACAAGAGTTCACGAATGCATCATTCAACGATCTAGCGGCTTCAGATTCAAGTCAGGTGTAACGCTACTAGCCAATCTACAAAAGTCATCTTGTGTACTCACTCTAGCACAGCCTTGGATGGTGATTACCAGAGACTAAGACTTAGGTTTTCAGTCTAGCAATGTCTGTACCCCCCTCCCCGCCCCTACCCATTACTCCTTTCAATAATATCATTATTCTCCAATTAAACAACAACACGCGTCTAAATCAAATATCACAAATGATGGGAAAGCAACTTCTGACTTACCCAGGTCCTGAATTGAAGCCAGCTGCCGGTGAATCATAGAATCCGCCATGTCCCATATCCTGTCCCATTTCATCATATCCGCCGCCGTAAGATTCTTCCATCGCAACTCTAGCCCTGTCTAAAATCGAGAGTACTTTAGTCTTTGAAGGTACAGGTCTCGGTAGTAGTGGCTGGGGAGGTGGTCGCGGTGCCGCTAATAACGAACCTCTCATAGGTGCCGGAGGGACTCCTCGTGGTCCTGGACCGGGCGGTGGTGGCGCTCGGCCTCGGCTAGGTCTCATACCGGGAGCCCCTCGCTCTAATGGCGGGGGTCCGGAAAACTGTTGGATTTCTCGCATTTGTTCCTGTCTGATTTCATCGTTGCTGTCAGGTACGAGGTATTTTCGTATTTCCGCAAGAGCGTATGCTATTCTAGCATGGGCTTCTGCTGGAGGGGCTAATGCTGCAATTTCTACATGGAGATCGTCAGAAAGGTGAGCGTATTTGGGGTCAAGTGCTTGCCTGAATTCTTCCTCCTGAAACAAATAAATAAATACATTCTATAGTAAATTTCAAACTTGATACATTGTTACACTTGTATAAATCAAAATTATTGTAAAACACAATATTAGCAATTATTCCTTGGAATGTCACTCCCCAGAAAATTTTGGAAATGGATTCACCTTCATACAGGTCTTTGAAAAAGATAACTACTTGCCAGTAGGGTGAACTTGGTGAACTTAGGAGGAAAGTTGGACATTAATGAGTGGGTGTGGCGATGAAAATTAGCTTGCCCGCCCACTATGATACACTGTACAAGGGTGCTCAGTGCATGCTTTGGATTACTGAAATCAAATCCATTCAAAGCATGGTTGTCACGATTCTAGATCAATTTACCTGAATTATTATTGTTTTGAAATGTCCTTATCCCGCAATAGTAATCCAATTGCAAAATAGTTTTTATGCCACTTAAGAGTATACTACACAAATTTAGATTTATAGTTTGTAAACCTTTATAGATAATACAGTAAACCTTTTGTTTGCATTTATGTAATCTAAAAAAAACTTATAGTTGTGAAGAATTGTAAAAAACCTGATTCTAAATTAGCCCAATTGGTTGCAAATAAACGTGTTTTGGTTCATTGTAGGCCTAAAATAAAATTATGTTCAGTTTTTAATCCAACTCAGCTGTTTTATATATATTATGTAACAACTAATGTTTGAATTGAATTAAAATATAGAAAGCATTTTTAGTTGGTTTTTATTTGCTTGTGCGTTTTATTTTATTTATGTGTTTTTCGTATATTTTAATAGATAGGCCTACTCTGCTATTCGGGGCGCAGACATATCCGACAAATCAAAGGTTATAAAAATTGTTTCAGCCGTTCTTGAGTTATAAGTGGTCTAACAAACCCGACTTTGTTTCATACATATAGATTGTGCGTGTGTGTGGACACATATTTTAGTACAAGTAATCATTACAAATAGCATTAAACTTGGTATAAATCAAAAGATAATTATTTAATCGTGTTAATAAATCCATTTAAATAGCAATTGTTGTTTTATTTGATCTAAAACTACATGATCCATTAGTCCAACATAATGACAGCAGTTACGACTAAAACAGCTATTTACATAGCTGACAGTAATGTTTTAGTTTCTGTTTGCATACGGAGGTGTCAAGAAGTATAGGTTTAAACTGGTAATTCTGTTGTTTTAGTTACTATTGTAATCTAATTAATGCTAATATAGTAGACAAAAGCGGTAGAATTGAGTGAACATGGTGAAATAATTAAGGTTTTAGGGAAGAGGATGGTTTAGTATTAGATATTGACACTTATGTATAACAACACTCAAACAAACTGTATATTTTTGCATTCACTATACAATTATGCACCTTTCTGTATTACCCTTCTTTACATTGTGAAAAAACTAATATTATTTAATATCAAACGAAATTTAAAATAATTTCACTATATAGGAGTTTTTTAGGATATATCCATGCACTTATATTTTTTATTTTTGAAAATACGATAATCATATACCTTAAAATTTTATGAACATAATTTTTTTTTTTAATGCACGTATGTATATACCAGGTGTCCAAAAAGCCCTCCTCCCTTAACTTTGGAACAAGTAGAAATAAATAAATGAGCTTCGGGGTATTTTTATATGACAAAAGGAGATGCATTTTGGTATGACCAACCATTTCACCCCTTACCAAAAATGGGGGGGGGGGGGTTGAGAGGGTACTTAAAAATCGTAAGTACAAGCCCCACCTTATTTTAAAAATCTTGATAAATAAAGAAGAATGATCCAAATTAGAGGTCTCTATTTTAACCATATCGAAAATGGCGGCCAGTCAAAGTTGAAAACATCTTTAATACATATTTTTAATTAGGTACGTTACAATAACTTTCATTATAGTAATAAAGCTAAGACTTAACTTAATTCTAAATTTAGATTAAATACTGAAAATGACATCCGTTTCCTTCTTGGCAAAAATAAAGCCTCGACTCAAAGGAACGCCTTACTTTTAACATATCTGCTGAGATCATGTGACAAGCGTTTTCAATCGGTGCTTTTAATTCATCTAAGTTTTGAGGTTAAGTTTGAGGTTAGGATATTTAAAATTTGACTGGCTGCCATTTTCAATAGGGTTGAGAGAGAGACCTCTAATTTGTGCCATTTTTCTTCATTTATCAAGCCCTTTAAAACGAGTTATCACTTGATGGGGGTTTGTATTTAAGATTTTTGAATTACCCTCTCAACCCCCCCCCCCACCCCCAATTTGGGGTAAGGGGTGAAATGGTCGGTTATACCAAAATTCACTGTTGAACCTCATTTATTTATTTCTACTTGTTCCAAAGTTAAGGGAGTGGGGGACTTTTTAAACACTCTTGGTAATAATTTACTTGTTTTTGATGTATTTTTTTTTTTAACTTTGAGCCTACAACTATACCAAAATAGTCCACCAGAATGGAGTGAAAGAAACTTCTCTCCATCCTCTTAGAAAAATTTTATAAAATATCTCAAAAGCTAAGAAAATAGATTACGTAGTGAAACTGTGAAAATAATTTTTTTATAATTTATATTAAATATTTTTTTCACTACAATAATGACAGCAAAATTCCCTTTCCCCACAAGAAATGATTTCTAAAATTGTTTTTTTTTTTTTTACCTGCTACAACAGATCTAATTAATTAACCTTAAATTTAGAGAAGATTTTCCATAGCGAGGCCGATACAAAACAAAACTTTTGAAATACTTTAATTTACTAACATCGTTTTATCAATATTTGGATATGTAAAAGTGCAACGTTTATCTGACTCTTTCGTAAAAGTGGAAATTTAAAAAAAGCGTGGATCCTTCATTTATTTTTATCATTATTCCCAAAAACTAATATCAATACCAAATATTTTTAAACGTAAGTAATTATATGCAAATAACGAAAAAAGAAAAACACAAATTACAATACTTTTATATTATAAAAACTGACAGCACATTTTTAATGAAATTGCATCGGGTTTACTTCTCAACCCTTAAAGCTATTTGCGGTACAGCCTAAATGTGTTAACCGAACGGAAGGTATAACAGCTTAACAGAATAAACACATAACGTGTTATAGCCTAACGGAATAAAGACCTTAGAGCCCAGGCTGTCACCCAGATTAGATAATAGTAAATGGTCCATTATCCGGCCATCCCTCCGGCCATTTCGCTTCGACCTGACATCATTAATTAGATTGGAGATTTGTTGGTCAACCAATATCAGTTAACAGGAGGTGACGTTAGTAAATCTATTTAATGTACGGTAGTACGGCCTTTAGTCAATCTAGTTTTCAATCAACACCCGTTTGCAAGTGCAGCCTAAACTACAGAGTACCGTAATGATTTTCAATCATCATAAAAATGAAACGTTACAGTTTTAAAGATGTACATTATAGAACAATACGGTTCTTACAGATTTTGGGTGATTAATTTCCCGACTTTCTCCATACAACGAGTATTTTTACAGGTTATTTTATTTAAAATAAATTTCGTTCGAATGAAATAAAAAATAATTTCATCACGCAGCAGGACTGCTGACGAGAATTAAGCAAATTTCCAAAATTAACTTTATATGTATTTAGGGTTTCAATAACTACTTTGGAAGTTGGTCGACTCATGAAGGCGCTGAATAACTGCCTGCATTTATGAAATATTTTTAGTAGAATTTGTTTGCACCTCAAGTCTCCGCATCGGCTCATGCACTGCTTCGTTCCGCTCCGACAAAAAAACTCGCTCTGGACCTTACGGACTCGGATTATGGACTGCACTTCGCGAGTCTGCATCCCGGCCCACAGCCTCGGATCGTAAACTGAGCTCACGGTAAAATCGTCCATGTTGATTTGAACCGGACACATTTATGGTATTTTACAATTTGATCAATTTTGGGGGGACCAGAGAGGCTGTAAGCCTAAAATTTTGTAAAAAGACAAAATGTGCACAATATCTCCTATACTAATGTTTTTAGATAAAACTCCAAACACGATTTTTTTCGCACAAAATTCTCAAAAAAATTTATTTCGGTCAAAAACAAGCTTCTGGCAGATGGATTTTTTTGGCTACCAAACTCGTCCGAGAAAACCAAAGTGCATGTCGAATGCCGAATGAGCACACATATAAACAAATATTATATTAGCCTATATACACAAATTTTAATGACACCCCAAAACGTGTTCTAGGGACCATGATCGGTGCTTATTGACCTTAGGCCTCACCATACGAGTCACTGCAATAGCTCAACTTTCCTACGGAAATTAATTAAAAACCAAAGAAGTACCTGTACACAAAAGAATTATGTACAGGCAGCCTCTCTGGCAGTTTTACCAGAATGAAGCCATTAACAACACCACATATACACTTCATAAAGGCAATAAATTAAACTAAATATCTAAAAATATACACTGCATGAATAAAAAAAAAAAAATTTTTTGTGTTGACCCCTACAGCTCCTAGAACGGGAGAGCCCCGAACAACAAGTTTCCGCTCCTATCCAGCATCAGGTGTCACCCGACTAACACTAAACTTCATTTTATCAAAGTTTTATCGATTATCTGATAAGTGCAGTACCTTCTTGAGACTTTGAGAAAAGTTTTGCAACCAAATAAAAAATAACACAGATGATCTGTTCTTATTCACTGTTCTTTTAACAACAGGAACATCTGCTAATCAGCTGGAGTCAGGAACTTGGAATGCATTTACATTAAATTTATGTTATGCTGCTTTGTTAATGCATATTTCGTATTTAGCCGATTCATATTTTTATTGACAAAGAATCAGTGTATACCTATGAATAATGGAAGTGACTCAGTAAGTGACAGAGAAGATTTGTTTGAATTGGATCAATTTAGATAATAAATTCGATTAGTGTAGAAGATAGTGGTGCAACACACAAAAAAAGAAGTCAAGTAATTGATTGATATTACATACAGTACCGACTTCAGTTTAGGATAACATTTACAGTTTAGGAATTCAATATACAGTACCATCATCCCTAGGTAATAATAAAAAATATAATTAAATGCTCTATTTTTTTTAGCTCTACCAATACATTTCTCTACTCTACTATACATCTGTGCCTCTAGCTTCATCAATATTATCCAAGTGAAATACACATACACAATGCAGCATAATAGGCTTGGGAATTCAGCGGATCGCATGACCACATCTCTACAGGGAATACCTATGTTTGATATCTGGATTAAACCATGGCTTGATGAAATATTCTGGTAACAATAAACAAAGATTTCACGACAAGAGCATTTCAACTAACATAACCTAAAATGTATCACAATTCCAAAATTATTCAATAAAAACATTGTCAAGGAATATGTATGAATATAAAAATACAAATTGTTGTCACACCCAATTCACTTAAAAACCGAATTGTTTATAAACGCGTTGAAACAGTTGGAAATTTACAAAAACTTTAATATAGATTGTTGAACGAAACAAAGATAGCGAATTATTGAACCAAACGTTAAATATAGAATACACTCTTTATACAACACTGTATTGACAGTTAGATAAAAAAACATCCCTTCCCGAAGATTAATTAATGTATACCTACAGCACGCACCAGGACATCATGCAATGTAGGCCATGACTCATGAATCGAAAGTTAAAAAATAATAATACGGTCGTTAAGTGTTTTTATCTGCAAGTGTTTGTGTAATATGACAAAGGGGAACCTGAAAAGAAACTTGATAATGGCTGAATAGCCAAAACTGCAGTCGTTTTGAACGTACGGGAAAGAAACAGAATATTGTAAACAGTAAGTCTTATATATATAATACCAGCTGACCCGATCCGACCTTGCACGGATAGACAAATCAAAGTTAAATGTATATTAACCAAAAAATATACCAATAAATATACTATACTATGTATTTTTTATGAAGATTTTTAGTAACTTTGACCTCCCCAAACCCACCTTAAATTTCGAATTTTTTTAAAATCTTTCTTATCAAGCACCTACAGCCCTAGAAGGAAGCTATACACCAAATTTCATTCTAATCCGTTTGTTGGTTTTTGAGATTTTGTGATGAGTGAGTCAGCGAGTGGTATTTGGATTTTATATATATTGATTTGAAACCAAAATAAATACACAAATAACAAGAATATTAATCAACTCAAAGGTTTAAAATTGTTGTTTTATTTTAAAACTATTTCTTTTACATTCACAGATTGAAATTGTAGGACATAAAATTCGTTTTACAAATTAAACCCGCATGTTACCAATTTTTATTGTTTTAAACAAACTGTTTATAAAAGGTATCATAAATTAAACGAGAAAGCCTGTACAGAATATGTAATAATATAACAATAGTCCACAAATGTTTGACTGCACAATTCATAAAATCTCACATGAAGGAATACCATTTTATGATGGTCGATTGCACTCTTTGTACAAATTTCAAAAAAAAATTGGAAAGCAATTGCAGGAATACAAAGCATGAATCCTCGTTTATGCACTGTGCCATGGAATCATAAAATAATAAAGAATTATTTATCGAAGCTATTCTATCTCTTTGATACTAAAAAATCGTTCACCCCTTTGATAGGGACGTGAATAAATAATGATATTTACTTTAGGCCCATATTACACTGCAAAATATTTTATAAAATATTTTTTATAATCAAAAATCTTTGATAGTGTAATGGGCCATCTTTTATAATATATTTCTTTTATAACATTTCCTTTATAAAATTTAAGACCTTTTATAAAATTGTTAGATACATTTTAACCTTTTAGTACAAGTCCAAAATGTTTTAAAAAAGAGAATCACTTTTCAAATCTTTTATAATAGATGAAATATTTTACAGTGTAATACGGGCCTTAACTTCCCGCTTAGTGTTTTTTTTTTAATCTATCTGCTTTCTTTCACTTGATTTTAATCAAGTCTTTTAAGAATTGTAAATGAATTGAAAGTTGAAATTTTGTTTTTACTATCATACATCTCTAGAGCTAGAAAAAACGTACACGTCTACATTAACAAAAGTTTTATTACAGCCCACATAATTTGTTTAAGTAGTCCTCACTAAACAAATTTAATTAGTAGCAGAGCATGGTTTGATACACAGACTCTGAATTGTAGACCCAGCACACTTCCATTTGAACGTATAGGGCAGTTATTCAATTAATGACAGAGGAATAAAGTAGCAAATGGATTCAACGACATATTTGGCAAGTTAGGCCGTGCAGTAATAACAACTCGTAAATTAATTTAGAGGCTGCAGCCAACTCACAACACCAAAACACACTTTAAAGATAATTTCATAACTACTGAATATAGGCCTACACTAGATACAATTACAATAACTCGACGATATCAGACCGACATCAGTATTTACTGATAACCAAATTAATCTACGTTCCTGAACTACTCACTGTCATACCACCCCCATGAAACCATTAATTATACAATTTTACTTAGCAAACTGAACTACAGGCAAATTGTCGAGCATTAATTCGGATCTCGTTCAAGACTTACTTATAAAAGCTTGTTACAAAGCGAGATGAGTGTTGTTTTTTATTAAATCGTATTTAAATAATTTTATTAGCAGTAGAATTGTATTGCCATAGCTAAACATGCGATAAAATTGGGATCGCTCAGGTGCAGTTTGAAATAGGCCAACGACCGAACTACACTAGTAAAACTGAGTGAAGCAGAGGTCATGAATGATTTTGGGGTGAACCTGCCAGTGTTAGTGTTGAGGCAAGACATGACGATTTGACCCCAGGGAACAATAAAGA
The DNA here is from genome assembly GCA_018207615.1 of Philaenus spumarius. Classification (NCBI taxonomy): domain Eukaryota; kingdom Metazoa; phylum Arthropoda; class Insecta; order Hemiptera; family Aphrophoridae; genus Philaenus; species Philaenus spumarius. The sequence continues at coordinate 127,822 of JAGFPH010000732.1, forward strand.
CGAAACAAGTTGAGGGCACATTTTGTTTTTAACAAAGTTTATTAATCCTGCTTTGAATTACATTTGACAAAATAAGCCCAACAAACAATACATAATCTATCATTGATAAATAAAATACTTACTATACTATTTAATAAAAGTGATAAAATAAAATATGCATACATTTTAATCAATAAATAACTATAAACAAATATGCTGCCTCAAGAACAGAAATTTCAACAAAAACTTTAGAAATGAAAAAAAGGACAAAAGGATTTAACATAAATGACATTGTTTGTCAAACTATCATCAATTATATATATTGGCAGAATTTATTAGGTACCCCTTAGGAAAAGAATAGTGAATATTCACATTTCTAGTGAATATTGAGGAATAACTGTTTTGTATTAAGTTTGAGTTTTAGTAGAATCAGTTTTTGTTTGTTTTTATATCGAGGTAATTCTTTATTTGAGTAATATCCGTGTTTGAGAATTTTCTGAAAGTTGATACATTTTAACTCAGTCTACACTGGATTAGTGGATTCCACGTTCACCGTGCAGTACAGAGCGCCCATAAGCCATGTTATCCATACGACAGTCTCAGCTATACTAGCCAACTAAAAAAATCAACTCCCATGCAATGCTCGGTCAGTTGACGCAACCCACATGACAATAAACGTGACATTCGCTGTAATGGTAGTAGCATGTCTATTCTCCAGTAAGACCTGTACTGCACGGTGAACGTGGAATCGAGTGTAGAGTAAGATATAAGATTTATATTTGATTGTTTTGAATATATTCATACAGCATTGTGTTTAATATTACTTTCTCACTATACTATAATGATCGCAAAAAAAATTGATGTTGAGATTTTTGTGGAAATATCCGTTTTGGGGCCCCCTGATTCCAAAAAAAGTGGTTTTAAAAAATGTCTGTCTGTATTTATGTATACAAAGCTAGAGAGAAAACTATTACATTGATTTCGAACAAATTTGCACCAAACATGTCAATTAGGCCTGTATAGGTGCACGAAAAAAGGTATGGAAAAATTTTTACCAATAATAAGATATTATTTTTTTATAAAAAAAAACGGCTCTAAAGATTTTGATAAAATTTGGCTTATTTGTACCCTACCATATGCAAAAAAAAACGCATCTTTTTAAAAATTCACATTCAGCTAATAATAATAATATTTATTAGTTACTCTCCTACTTTAAACAAAATTATGAAGTCAAAGTGAATCTGTTTGATAATTTAAATATGTTTGTCAGAAAGTATGTGCCAGTTTCTGGTACCTTTTATTTTTTATATATTGGAATGAAATATAATTCGACCAAGCAGCTGAACCGCTGACGTGAGTTGAGCAAATTTCCAAAATTAACTTTATAAGTCTATGTTTTAGGGTTTCAACCAACAATTTGGGAAATAGGTCTATTCACGATGGTGCTGAATAGCTGCAAAATGGTTTGCCCGCCATTCCGCAAATTGAGAGTATCTTCAATACAAACTGAACGCCAACCTCTGTGTTGGAAGTATTTTCAATACACAGAGCATTGCGTGCTTCGCACGCCAACCCCCATATTGGGAGTATTTTCAATACACAAAACATTGCGTGCTTCGCATGAAAACCCCATGGTAAAATCCTCCACATGGCTTTGAACCGGGTACTTCTATGGTATTTTACGTTTTGATCGATTTTGGGGGAACCAAACGAGCTGTAAGGTCGAGTAAAAAAACAAAATGTGCAGAATAACATCCTACATTTATATTTGTAGAAAAAACTCAAAAACAAATTCATTTTCGTAGGAAAAATCTAAAAAAATAGTTACTTCAGTCAAAAAACGTGCTTCTGATTGTTGGATTTTTTTGGCTAACAAACTCGTCCGAGCGACGTAGACAACCAACGTGTATACCAAATTTGAACCAATTCTGACTTAAAGTGCGGCCGCTAGATTATACACATGTATACAAATATATATATGTATACATGTATAAGATCTTTTGGGTATATATACATATATATATTCATGATTTTTAATGACACCCCAAAACGTGTTCTGGGGACCATGATCGGTGCTCATTTGCTACTCCCGACCTTGGGTCTTACCACAAGGACCACTGCAATAGCTCATTTTTCCTATGGAAATTCGCTAATAGCCTAAGTTTAAATATTCTTAACTTCCTGTACCAAATATATATGTTTATAACCTTCTCACAGTAAAAGAATAAGAGCCAAACGAGATGCAGTTAAATAGATCCCCTTTATAACAAATTGATGCAGCCGTACAAATAACCAAGCTTCGCATTGTAAATATTTTAACATAAATATCCTATAACATTACTAGGCTTGCTTACGACTAACAAAAAGACAAGATTCAATGTTTTACGGTGCACATATTTGAACTGAAAAATAACAGCCTACGGCAGAGATAGGATGAATTTTACAGAAGATGGTTCCATAAAGAAGGGGATTGCTTCTACTTCCCTTGCAGTATTCACACAGTTGACTGAAGGGACTTTGACTGAAAAGATTCTAAGTTATAATTAAAATGTCCACAAAGCAACAATGCCGTCCATCCATATTTCATTATTGCACGCTCCCATTCCGTCTTATCAAACAGTTTTGTTTGTTCTCATCCTCCGGCTTCGTTTAAACGATACAGATTAAATTTTACAATAATCATTTACACTCGAAAACGTTTTCAAAATTATGTCAAAACTATTTTAGTTGGTCACTTTTTGAGGAGAAAAAAAAGTAATTGTACCTCTTTCCCAATTATTCAAAATAAGCAAAAAAAAAACATTTTTTCTAATATATGATGCTATCGATATTAGACACTTCAATATTTTTAGAATAAATTTATAAAAATGGTAAGCAGAATATCGATTTTTACTTTAAGCGTTTGGAAAATATTTTTTGAGTGAAATGTATCTTTTAATTTTAATTCATCGGTGGGTTACATATGCTGAACTTCGGTGGGTTACATATGCTGAACTTTGGTGGGTTACATAATATGCTGAACTTTGGTGGGTTACATATGCTGAACTTTGGTGGGTTACATATGCTGAACTTCGGTTCGTTACATATGCTGAACTTATACTAAACATTTCTTTTGTATGTTGTATAGAAAATAATTAAGAAACATTATTCTTCTTCAACCAAAACCATTATTGTTCAGCTCCTTTTTGATAGATTTGTTTTTGTAAAACTGCAAAAACTGATCAGTTCTCAAAAAGTCCTGCCAGATTGATATTTTCCTTCCTTCAATTTGGGGCAGCAAGTCAACTTAAAAATTTAAAATATAAATAGTAAATAATATGAAACAATATTGACATCTCTAATCCTCTCTAAAAAACGTAAATTCAAATTATATCGACGTTTTTATAGTTTTTCCTTTTGGTGTTAACTCTCCAAATGCTTATTCAGGGTGCCTAGCGATATGACCTTTTGAAATACCCTGACTTTTCCTTGACCAATTTTAGAAAAAGCGTAAACAAAATCATGCTAATTTAATTTTAGTAAATCAATCAAATTATATTGGTGAGCAAATAAATTTTGAGGGAATTAATTAAACACGGTAATATTATAATAAGAGTTCAAAATTTAATACTATCTATGTTAATGTACCAACCACCAGCAGTTGCATATTGAATTA
>JAGFPH010000732.1:131465-153530 GCA_018207615.1 Philaenus spumarius
ACTATCTATGTTAATGTACCAACCACCAGCAGTTGCATATTGAATTACTCAAATTATATATTATTACATTATAACAATAGAAATAACTACAGTAATTGGTTTTTGTAATCCAGCTACCAGTACAGATTTGCATTGAATATTTAATTAATTGATACGAAGATACCCAAATTCGAAAACACTTAATAATAAAACTAACATTTTTAGAAATAGAACGTTAGAGAAAGGTTTCAAAGTCATATCACGGCAAGTGCATTGTTTTCATAGTTTTCTTATTGATTAATTTAGAAGTTTATCTTATCTTTAATGTTTATTTTCTCAATTAAAAATTGTATTAATCTATGATTTTAAATAGTTATTTTTAACTATTTTCGTTAGAAATGTTATTTTTCCCTGACCTTAACCAAAATTCCCTGACTTTTCCAGAAAAGTAAAATTCCCTGACTTTTCCAGGTTTTCCCTGTTGCTAGACACCCTGTTATTAATTCTGTTTACAGGAAAAGACGTACAACATGAATTTATTTTAAAAAGTTACCTTTTGACAGTAAAAATCCTACTTTTTTTCTGCAAATTTTTTTTTAAATTTATTTTATCTATTTTAGCGCTCATGCTCAACACCCGGAACTTCACAACCAAAATTATATCATGTACAAAATGTTACTATGAAACTAAAAATGTGTAGCATTAGTAGTTACAACATCATTTTAATTCACAAAAAAATCTTCAAAATTTTTACCTAATTCGCCATAAGAAATTCCACACAAATTTGACACTTTCATCTCTTTCAATAAATTACTTAGGCCTAATACAAATTATAATTAACAAAAACAATTTCTTTTTATAAACTAATAAACTAACCATAAATATTTGGTTTTTTTTAAACTTGTGAACTAATAACAGTAAAACAATAATTACAAAATCTTTTTTTAAACTTGTGAACTAATAACAGTAAAACAATAATTACAAAAACTTTTTTAAAACTTGTGAACTAATAACAGTAAAACAATAATTACAAAAGCTAATCAGAGATACTATGTAAGTTCAATTTACTACTAGATTGAAACATTGTTCTCTCCATATAATACGGATAGAGTAACATGTCCATGTGTTCTAAGCTTAGAGTAACCACTTTCTAAGCATTACTATATAAGTAGGCCTAACATGCCAATAGGCCAGCATTTAGTGGTCTTATATCGATATTAAGGGTCGGCTCTAGTAAAACAGAAAGCAACATGGGACTCCCTATAGCGGCGGTAGGTTACGCTGACATTGCTCATCCTAAATCCATTTAAAACCCGCAATAATTATTCAAATAGCGTTTTTTTTTTTAAATACCAACTCTTGGGGACAAAATTCTTCATCCGAAGTGGCTTGGTAATTTTTCGCTATAATTAATAGTTACAACGTGAAAAAATATTTAAAATCAATGTTTTAAATTGTTAATAAATATTAAACAAAAAATTTTTCTTAGTTTTAAAAACGCCATTTGCATGCATATTGACCATAGCTTTAAAATGACATATCATTTATAACTTTCCGATCATAAATAAAGGAAAAATTTGGGGATTTTAATATTTAACATTGGTGTTATGGAGTGTCAGCCAACATGGCCGACCCTTAATAAGGCCTTGATTGGTGCGCCTTATTAAAGACATTAGCACTTTAATAAGTGCTTATTTAAAACTGCTCTTAGTGCGTCTAAATATAGGCGTTCAGCACTTGGAGGGTTAATGAACCTTCTTACTTTTGTTTCTCAATTAGTTACACAAAACATATTATAATAGATGGTTAAAGATTGTAAAATCAACTATGCAAGTATTTTATTACATTCAATATTATGAAATTATCTATTTTGAATTTCTGGCAACAGCCTAAAATATCGTCAGGTTTCAAATTTTTTAAATTAAAATCTTTAAATCTTGTACGGTAGCGCACATTTCCAATAATTTTTCAGTTCTAGGGAATACTCGTCCGTAAAAGTAGAATAACAAACTCGAGTGTTCATAAATACTGAACGGAAAACATCTGCAAACATAATTACATATATCCGGGCGAGATGAAAGCAAATGGCCCATTAAATAAACCGTTGGCAGGCAGCAAAGTATATAAAGGAACATAAATCTGATTATAATCTAAAAACTTCCTTCCAGTCAACATAGTCATAACTGTTAAGATGAAGCTGGTTTACTTTCTGGCAAGATATGCAGCGTCATTGCCAATGTAATGTTGTGTAAAATAGAAGCATGCATCGATGCTGGAAGGTGGCAGGTGGTAAAACAACATCAACTGCCATCTAAATACTCCTAATATACTAAATACTCCTGAAATGTTGTGTATTTGTTCCTTAGGTGAAGACAATAAAAAAAAACGTCATATAAATATGGGTCTGAAGTGCCTAGTTTTCTGTCTGTCCGTCTGTTTGTGTTTTTTACAAATTATTTTATAACTTGAGTACTATTTTAGATAGAAACTTCAAATTTGGCACGAACGTATACCTTAGTAGGTCAAACAAGTGCATAAAATTTCGTTACGATGTCTTAAACAGTTTCAAGATGGCGGCCATTTAAAATCTTTGATGTTAAATTTCACGAAAACCGTAATTTTTATAAAAAAATGTTACCAGTAATAAAAAATTTAGAATTTTAAGACGAACAAAATCATACTTTATTTGCTACAATCGGATAATAAATAACTGAGTAATGAGACTAAATAATTATGTAACAACTGTACACGGCAAATTGTTGTTTAGTGCAAATTTTGTATGATGTTTATTTCAGTAAATGTCTCAGTAAACTGAAATAACAGGCAAAATAAGAAAAAACGTTCATATAAACAAAGACCCGAAAACGCTTCGTTTTCTAGATATCCACAATTTTGTTTTTTGTACAAAATAATTCTTTTCTAGAGAACGGTTTGACTGATCGAGTTCAAACTTGGCATGAAGTTTAATCTAACAATGATATATCCCAAGAAAAATAAGCTATTAAATCCAATCATGAGTTTCAAAATGGCGGCTGTTTGAAAATTTCGAACCTAAATTAATCAAAAACCGTACATTTTAATAAAAAAATTTCAAGATAGGCCTACCATTTTTGTAATCCTTTTGATTCCCTTTCGGATGGTGTAACTGTCAAAACAATCAGATGAAGGATAATAGCTAAGTTAAAGACTATGACAGCAAATGTACATACAATATTGTAGTATTTACTGTGTTGGTGTAAGATGTAGGGTTAAACAAACAATTATTACACATTACTTAACTTTATGGCGGATATCTAGAAAACAAAGTGTTTTTGGGTCTGTGTTTATATGAACTCTTTTCATAATTTAGTATGAAAATAATCGAAATTTAAATACAAAACATAATATGATGATGGTTTTTAATAATGTTTGACAATAATTGAACTGACTTTTTGGTATAAGGCACCTAATACTTGTTTTCATTGAGTTCAGCCAAGCGACACTAATTAGGGTTCGCCGGACAGAAGACCTTTTCCTGGTTCAGAGTTGAGCTGTCCGCAACTATAACAACATTCGCTTAGTTCTAAAAGACTAAACTGGGATAAACGTAATTTCTTGAAATTTCATGGAAAGCTGTAAATGAGCGCAGCATTGTTTCTTGATGAGAAAACGTGATGTTTCCTACCTTACTAGCATTCTAATTTGACTAGATTACAAATAGTACCTGGGCGACCGAGCATTACTCGGTATTTTTGTTAATTGTGTTTTTTTTTATAGGAAAATGTATGTAAATACAAATCAGGTAAGTACTGTTTTGTAGGCCTACTCATAACTCGCGAAATATTAGCACGGGTCAGCTGATTTCAAGCTTAAAACAATTATAACCTTTAAGACAAAAAAAAAAAATTATAGGAGACAGCTGATGGAAATATTATAGGAAACAGCTGATGTTTGTCATATGTATCCTATTGATTTTAAATTACATAACCCCAATGTTAAAAATTTTCAATTTTCAAATGAGTTTTTCAGAAAAATACGAGTTTTCCTGAGGTAGTGGTTTTCACCAATCGATTTTTTAGTCCCAAAAGCCTCTAATCCCAAAGTTTCAGCAAAATCCTTCTGCTGGATCTCGAGATTGCTCGTACAAACACACAAACAAACCAACAAACAGACATTGCTCGTATTAGAGTATAGGATTTGCAGTTGTCGATGTAAAAACGTTTTTCTGTAGTTCTAAATGTAATAATACGGATGTGTATCCTTTATTCCGGCCTAAAATTTTTAATCAATGTTTAAGTATTGTTGACTTCAGTCTTAGTCTCAATGGAGACGATCTTCATGGAACTTGAGAGATTGTCTCGGGTAGCCAGGTCGTTACGTTTTTATTGTAGGCATAATTTTGAACTTTCATTCTTATATTTGTACAAAATTATAAGTTTCTCTTATCACCTAAATGGTGTTTTTTTTTTATGATAAAAAATGGACAATTGAAGGAAAAACCTAAGTATAGCTACACACACTCAGTTCAGTTAATCACTCAGTTTTTTCTTCCAATCAGTAGTCAGATAAACTGAGCTTTAATGTTTTTAACACAAAACTATTTTCATAAACGAACCTAATTTCTACTTTTATTACAAAGATAACATGTACAAGTAATTGTTTAATTAGAAACATTTTGTAGTATAGTTGATAAAACAACGTTATTCTCTATTGTTTCTAGTTATTTTGAAACAATTTTGATTTCGTAGATATACAACACGGACTAAAAAAATTTGTGAAACGAGCCAACGAAACTCAATTCACCGTACGGTGGAGTAAATATTGTGAAAATTAAAGTCTACTTGGCAAACTGACGAATATTAATCTGATGTTAATCTAATGCGAGCTTCCAGACCACACAGGAAACCATTTAGACTTGTAAGCAGCTGGCAAGTATAACATCTTTGTTGGCACTATTATACAATTAATGATGACCTATAAAATTGTCTTCAACCATGTGTAGGTATTGGCAAGACGGTTGAAATCAGTGGTTCCCAATTATTTAACAAAATAAGCCGCGTTTAGAACAAGGTAACTAATTCTGTCTAACTAAACCAAGCCAAGAGAGAGTTGGGTGACACCAGCTGTTGGCAATCAATGTTTATTTTGTTATCTCCTCATCTTACTCTAATTATAATCAGGCTAACAATAAAGTATTACAAATTTATGAAAAGTAGGCTTTACTCTCGTACGCAAGGTCAAACCAAGGTAAGTACAATTTTACCTTTACCAAACAAAAAACTACAAAAACATCTATCTAAATTGAAACAACAAAATTAAAAGACAGAACCAATAATACTGACGCCCTAATCTTTTTTATCACACCGAACAGCTAAATCCATTGTTGATCCACTTTATTTTTGAAGAGGGGGAAAAAGTCACAAGCTCCATTGTTCAGGATAAAACGCCCCATTTATAAATAGCTCTCTTCGCCTCCCTATTGTTCTAGTAGAATGCTTGGAAAAGGTACAATATTGTACAGTCACGAACAACAATTTATACTTAACCTCACATCTAAGGCACGACGTGTTGAACAAAGCGACTTTAGACATGAGATAGTGTCGAGTAGTGTTGTTACGGAACAGTTGTTGGTATAAATCAACTTGAATAAACGTTTATACGGCGACAAGTTATTCAATATTAAAGCGTCGAGTCTAACTAAACTTCAAACGTACCACATCATGTCATGATACGTCTCTCAAATCCACTTGGAATACAATCTAGTAATTTAATAAACCTTTGAATTTACTAGAAAAAGTTTTAGAACTTTATATTCAGAATCTCCCCCTGCCCCGAAAAAAAAACACAGTAACAAAAAAATCAAAATATATACAACATTATAAATAGATAAAGATTGTATGTAACGATTTAACAAAAACATTCTATCAAATTTCCATTGAAAATTTGTCCATTTCTTTAATTTTTAAAATAAGGCTGAGTAATCGAAAAAAAATAAAATTTACGTGAAAATTCTCCGGTTACCTTCAAAAGCTGGTTAAACCTCTATACAAACTTAAACACCTACAAGCTTTTTCATACTTCTAGCAAAACGAATAAGACTGTCAAACAAAATACTCATTTGATGTTTACTAATAAAATGTTGAAACTTAATACAAATTGAGTTCTGTAATTTCTATCAGTCTACGACATCCAATATTTTGTTTTCCAAATTTTTTATTATTTTAAAATCAAATAAACGCTACCAGAAAGTGGCACATACTTTCTCGCAAACATATTTAAATTATTAAAACACATTCACTGCTAAGGACGCACGTGGGAGCTTGACACTGAACACTATGAGAAGTGGCCGACGCACAGTGCATTGCACACCAATCCCCGTATTGGGAGTACTTTCAATACAAAATGCATTGCGTGCTTCGCACTACAACCAGCATATTGGGAGTATTTTCAATACAAAATGCCAACCCTCGTATGTAACCCCAACTGTACATTAAATTAGGAGAGTAAGTGATAAATATTATTATTAGCCAAAGAGATAAGTATTCAATCGATTTTGAACAAATTTGAACCAAACGTGTCAATGAGGCCTATATAGGTGCACAAAAAAAGGTTTTGCAAAATTTTGAAAACGACCGCCTTTTTTGCCAAAAAACCCCCAAAAATCAGATATTATTATTATTAGCTAAACGAGAATTTTTTGAAAGATGCTGTTTTTTGTAGATGGTAGGGTACATTAAGGGCTACAAATAAACCAAATTTTATCAAAATCGTTAAAGCCGTTTTTTTTATTAAAAAAATTTTAACTGATTTTTTGGGGGATTTTTGGCCAAAAAGAGGGTTGTTTTTCAAAAACTTTTTTCGTGCATCTATACAGGCCTAATTGACATGTTTGGTGCAAATTAATTTGTTCGAAATCGATCTAATAGTTTTCTCTCTAGCTTTGTATACATACAGGCAGACGTTTTGTAAAAACCACTTTTTTGGACTCAGTGGGTCCCAAAACGAATATTTCCACAAAAATCTCAACATCGATTTTTTTTTTGCGATCACTATACTTTCTCTACACTATTGTATAGTGAGAAAGTAAAAACCACGGACTACACAAAATTTAACGATGGCACGGGGCACGAATTATAGGTTTTTTTTTTAGTAGAAGTAAAAATTTTTATTTATTATACGTAAAGATTATAAATGCGATGGAAACCTAAAAACATGTAGGTAAGTGCAATTATGAAATGTCAATACGGTTATTTGCTTGAAATAAATTAAAATTTAATATACGCTATTTGACAAGCAGACATTTTTTCTAATATACAGTATTAAAACAAATACTCAAATAATGTTTGTTAGTGTATATTCCAGCACAGTCTGAGTAGGATTATGTGTAAAATGTGGAGTATTTACATGAGCTACATCATCAAATCTAGAGGGGAGGAAACATTTAAGAACTCAATTTCATGCTTGGCAGGCAACAGTTACGTTATTCTTGACAATGTTTAGTAAATTGAATAACTGTTCCCCCACTGGTACACAAAATATTATCTGTATCTAAAAAAATTTAAACTGAATAAAAAAAATGCTCTTACACTAAAAGATTTGTATGTTAAGTTGACAAAGGAAACTTTTAAAATTATACAGGGTGGTTGGTCATAAGTGTTAAAAACATCGGGGAAATTGTTCTATGAGTCAAAATACAGAGAAAATCAAGATCAACATTTTTTTTAAACACTCTCCAGATATCTGCCATTTTGTTTCTTTTACTAAATAATTCATATCTAGAGAACGGTTTGACCGATAGAGTTCAAACCTGGCATGACATTTACACTAGCAATGATCTATTCCAAGAGAAATAAACAATTAAATCCAATAATGTGGTTCAAAATTTCAAACCTGAATTACCTGAAAACCGTACATTTTAACAAAATATGTTACAACACCTTTTTTGTAGCACTTTTAATTCCCTTTAGGATAGTGTAACTGTCAAAACAATCAGATGAAGGATAATAGCCAAGTTACGGATAATAACAGCATATGCACCCGTCATATTATTGTGTTTACAGTCTTGGCTTATGATGCCGATTACCAATTATACATAACTGAACTATTATCAGTTGTTTTGAACGGATTGTTTTGACAGTTACACCACCCGATAGGGAACTAGGGATGCAAAAAATGCGTCTTGAAATTTGTTTGTTAAAATGTACAGTTTTTGGGTAATTCAGGTTTGAAATTTTAAAAGAGCCGCCATTTTGAAATGCATTATTGGATTTAATCGTTTGTTTTTCTTAAAGTAGATCATCGCTAGGTTAAACTTCTAGCCAGGTTTGAACTCAATCGGTCAAACCGTTCTATACACTCAATTCCACGTTCACCGTGCAATACAATTCTTACGGGAGATAATTCATGCCATTACTGGGAACATCACGTTTATTGTCATGTGGGTTGCATTAACTGTCCGAAGCGTTGCATGGGAGTTGATGTCTTCGGTTAGTATCACTGAGACTGCCGTTTAGATAACATGGCTTATGGGCGCACTGTACTATTATTATTGTAAAATTATTCTTGATGTTCTCTTTATTTTTCCCAAAGTTTTAAACACTATTATCACCAGCTCCCCTGTACACTTCACATATCGGCCATATATATTACATATGGCACAATATTTGTGAGTTATGATGCATACGATTTTATTCAGCTGTTTCTTTCCTTAACCCTTTTAACCCCGGACCAAAAAATTGGAATTCCAAAATGTGTACAAACACATCACTACCACAAAACTGTCGAAAAATACCAGAGCCTTAAGAGGCTTTTTACAGAGTTTTGGTAAAAAATTCATAACTTTGTTAATATGTGTGCTATTGTTATAAGTGAGGTCTTAAATTGTTACGAATAAAATGTATTAGAGAATAAACAAGTTTTTATAGTTATTAAGAATTTGTTAACGTACACCTCCTAAATAATAATAATAATAAAAAAATATATAACAAAAACGATTTTTGGGAGCCTTTACAAAAAAAAGGAAGAAAAATTTACCTGTGGGAAGGTATATTATTTCATTCTAAATATATTTTTCTGCTATATAAAAAAAATGGTCTTTCTAAATCAAATATCAAACTTTTAATAATATTTTTTATAATTTTATGCTACATGTAAAATGAGATATAGCTTACGAAATAAATAACTGAGGAAAAATTAAGTACTCACTAATTTTATATTGTGGTATTCACTTATGTAAATTTGTCTTTTGATAACAACATAGAAATATTTGTATTTTCACTTATATTTATAAGAAAAGTTTACTTTTTAAAAATGACTAGGCTTAGGCCTTATTACAGACATTCTTCAATAAGCGTTCTGGGTGACATCTTTCCTTAGATAATGAGATACATGTTATACGAGCGCTAATAGCACCACATTTTCAACATCGCTTTATTGGGTAAATGGAAATACCGTGGGCCATGTTATACGAGCAAATCCGCGTTAACCGAGCGCCGGCGCCGCCAGCACCATGGTCTGACGTGTTAACGACGCGGCGCTATCAACGCTGAACCCGGTTATACTGAGCGCTATCTACACTAGCAGCGCAGCGACCAGAGAGGTCAGAAATATTTAATTTGTCCAGGTTTTAGCGGTTATTGTTTATTTCAAAGTGATTATTGTGTACGGTACTTCAAAATGACAAAATATTTTACACCAACTTGGCGCTATCGTCACTCGTATAACATGGTACTTATACCTAATGCAAGCAGTTTTAAATATTTTTCACACACTAAAACCAAAACTCACAATAAAATAAACACGAGGAAAGATAACCTTGTTAGACAACACCACAGGAATAAACACGAGAAGCTACTGCATTGACAGTTACAAACAGCTGAGCATGTACATTGCTGTCAAACAACTCCATGCAGTAAGCAATGTTTCTAGTTTGTTAAACTATGTTTAGCAAACATTAAAATATTTTAAATTGTTAATGATTTAATCGAAATACTAATATACACTTCATAATACAATCGCTGCTAGTTGTGAAATATTTATTTATACATGTTTAAAAACACTAAACCTGAGGTAACGTTATATCGTCACCTGGGGTTCAAAGGGTTAACAAAATCTAAAACTTCTCAACTTCAGTGGTGGAGGTTTCAACTTGCAGAAGGGGTTCTGGGTTATATGTGTGGAATAAATCTAGTAGAAATGGGGGTCTGAAGGAGGCTCACCCTAGGATTTCTCTAAGTAGGATTTTTAACACTGCACGTGTTATATTGAGTACTTTAAAGAGTTTTAAATTGTTTACAAGAATTTCAACACGTCCATCGCATTAGTGAAAACAATTACCCACGGTACTTCTCCCCACCGTTTTCCGCAAACTTAAAAGTTTACCCATTTTGGGAGGGCGCAGTGCATGGCATGGTGAGTCAATGACAGTCAGTCTTGCCACAATAACAAGGGTTAGAACTAAATTTCCCAGAACATCGTTTATAAGAAGACGATGCATTTATTTGGTACAGAAATATTTTAATTTGCCCGACATTTTTAGATTGGAAATTATAACTCTTGCTTGTTACTTGTGTATTTTGGTAATTAACAACAAAAACTTTCAAAACCCTACCTAAGTCGGAGTTTTTGAATTTTTTACGTGCAATTTAATCCCATTATCAAAATCTCCAATTTCCCACCTTTTTGAATTTTAAAACTATTGGAGGGTGACGCCCCTTTGCCCCCCCCCCCCCCCAGCAACTTCCCTGGTTCCAAGCACTGCTATTGGATGTGATGGCACAAGTAATTCCTAGCAAATTAAAAAAAATTTCTAATGAACAAAAAATTTAATAAACTCTTTTCAATTTCTTCATACAAGAGAATAGAAACTTGAGAACAAAAACAAACGAACCACCAATATCAGGGTACTGTACAAAACTAAAAAAACTTATGTAGGTCATGTAATCAGAAAGAGTGATTGTAGAATTTCAAAAAAGATACGTAATTAAAGTGGAAAAGATTCACAGATCTGTGTAAGCCAAGAGTATTGTAAAGGCAATACTTGATGTGAGGGACAGACCTAAAGGCAGAAATCGAAGGTCAGGACCGTAGAAGAAAACTCAGATAAATTTTGCATCAAAAAGATGGCATACGGACAATGAAACGTGTTTGAAAACACGTTATTCTATCGAGTTCCCACAAATCAAGCTCAGTAATTTATATAAGTTAAACAATGTTTTTTATTATTTACTCCAAAAGGAAAGTTTAAACTACCATTGATCGTGATAACTCGGCATTTTGTGGTTTCCTAACCGGATTTTCATTGTCCACAAAGAAAAGATAAAGACTTTCGCAATCCAATTTCGAATTACATCTGCCGAAAATAGATACGTTTTACTTTAACAGAAAAGAAGCATTAAACTTGGACAACCTATTGTAAGTAAATAATGAAAACCAATCTTGTTTTGCTACTCTCTCTCTCTCTCTCTCTCTCTCTCTCTCTCAAGGGAAATAGATTAAAGCTATAAATCAACTTTTCTTAAAGCTATCGTTCGACAATCTGTCATACATCTTTACAATAGAACAGAAAATATTACTCATTAACTAAATGAAATGTTCAATAAGTTTATCGATATTGCATATCGCAGAACTTTATTATTACCGCGTTTTAAAAGTACCCCCAAGCCCTATTACAAGGCCAAACATTTTGTTGAATTATTTACGTGTAATCACAACCTGTCAAGCCAAACTCTTAGTTTTAACATTAGAAGATTAAGTTAGGATAATTTAATGTTTCAGCCCCCCCCCCCCCCCATAACTCAGTTATTATCTAAGCTACAGAAAAAATGTCAAAAACATTGTTTTGCGCAAAAAAGAAAAGTATTTTGTTTCAAGTAAATATTTTTAAATGTTAACGGTTTTTGAGATATTAAACTCAAAAAGTTTAAATAGTCTCGCCCTTCTCAAATGAGTAAGAAAACTGATTTGATTATTTTCCAAAAAATCTGCGTTTACAACACTAGATAAAAAACGTTCATAAAACAAAGATTTTAAATTTTACTGTGTATCTGTTCCTAAGCATATTTACAACTAACGGCAAAATACTACGACACTAGAATACAACTTCTACTCATTTTTAATCAGGGGTTTACATTCCGGTACTGATTTTTATTATTTTTTGTACGTTTTGTTTTAACTTTGCACTGAACAATCCACTCCCTCAATCACACTCATTCCACACTCGGTTCTGAATTTTACATCCTCCAATCAGAAAAAAACTCAAGTATCCCCACACTACAGTGCATTGCGACTATGCGAGCCAACTACAGTAAAATCTCTCACATTGTAACTCAGCTCTGAATTGAAATGGGACAACTTGGAAGCACCAGACACCCATTTGCCAGCCTCGTGGCATGCCTTTAATGTTCGGCGAGCGCTACGATCTACTAAAAATAAGAGACCGATGATTCTGTGTCGAGGCGGACGAAAAGTTTAAGAACCAGCGATGCTTAAACTTACCAAACATGATGTAATTTGGACCACATTTAGTGATTAGTCACTATAAAATATCACGATAAATTTTTTTTTTTTTAATATCCCAAATAAGAGCAACACACATAATATATACAAACAATGGCTGTACAGTGACAAACGCCGTCACAAATACAAGGTCGCTAGGCTCCCTGAAAAAGGAACATACACGTACGTACCTGAACACCGGCCGCAAAGCGATTTAGCAGGTTGTCTGCTTGCGTTGACTGTACTAAGCGACATGCGACTTCGCCTGAACTAGTATGCGATGCTCCCGGTACATGCTGCGAACTGTCGAATATTAAAAATGGCTGGTCTCTTTGACGTTGACATTGTGATGTTGTGTAGTTTTGAGACTTTTGAGTGTCGTAAGAATAATTCACTAACAAGCATCTGTGTTGTGTTTTCGTGATAAGCTTGCTTTTGTGTTTAATTGTTTTTGTATAAGAAACATCATTTCTTGATATACAAAAACTGTGTTTAAAGGTTTACAGTCTTTTACCCAGGATTTAAATTTCTGATAAAGGCTATTAACTAAATAAAAGAAATTTTGCCAAGTTTTTGCTTAAAATAGCATGTGTCTCTAAAATTTGCTATGTGCTATATACAAGTACAAAAATAGTTACATATAAATGTCTAGTTTTCTTATATAAAAGTAAGCATATTATCTACACCCTTAAACTCACCAAATATAGCCTACCATTTAATTGAAGATAAGTAGGGGTTTTAGAAATGAAAATTTTAAAAAAAACTCCCCCTTTCGTCATTTTTGGCCATGTTCCGGTACTGGAAAAATTACGAGTAACCCCTGTTTTTAATTCATCGTTTTAAAGGCGATAAACGTAAAAAGTTAACACCACTATACGCAATTCCATCACAAAAAAAAGACGGAATAAAATCTGCAGCAAAGCCATGGAAATAAAACTTTACGATTCACCTAAAATAAAACCGTGCGTTCAGTACAGCATGTGGTGTAAAGGATTCAGCGCCAGGATGAAAGATATTTAGTTCACACAAAACACGATAGAATGAGCAGTAGTAGTGTGAATCCATTAAATAACAGCAGTCGGCAACAAGAAGGAGGTTTTTATTTTATGTCTTTACAAATAATGCAACGAAAAGGAACGGTATTTCATGTGTTGAATAGATACATTAGGCTTACTTTCTCAAATGAAAACATGAAGTGAATTGTTCTTTCTCTCTTGTTAATTTTATGTCAAATATCATAAAATGTTGGTAAATTCAAAAATAAAATAATTGCTTACAATCATTCTTAATTGTATAAATGAGCATAAATTAATTTTTAAATGTTTAACACTATATTGTGTAGCAATTAATTCATATGCTATTTAAAAATGGATTATTAATTGTAGGGGGGAATTATTACACCTTAACAATATATAGAACATGAGCAGAGGGAGGTAATTTCAATTGATCTTTATCTAATTTACAGGGAAAAGAGTTTGTTTTCCATTTTGTCGAACGCTGTAGCCTACTATATTAAAGAGAATTTGACAAATGTGATCAAGCTGGAAAATCTTTTTGAAATCCGTACAGCAGTTTTTGTGTTATAAGCATTTTTATACTCCCTAAAAATCCTGTTTTTCTGTATATTTTGTGTAGAATTTAAACGAGAACCTAAACTATGTTAAACACAAATAATTAGATGCGAACATACTTGGTTAAAAAATAATTTTGTAAAAGTCGTAGTTCTTTTGGAACTATAATTATTTTTGTCCTTGCATTTTATTAAGTAAAACATTCTATAAATTTTACATAATTTCTTAAAAATGTTTAATGGCAATCTATTTTTCACTATAACTACAAAGTTGTCAAGACGATTCAAACAGAAATCAAGGTAGTATTTGTAGAGTTAAAACTAATAATAAATCATGTTCAGTCTAAGTGGGTGACGAGCTTGTACATTTAGAAGTAAATCCTACATACTATGAATGTACCGAAAGCTTGTTTCTCCAGAAATCAGAAAGGATGCAAATTTATCTCTCTTTTGTTTCTAAAAAGGGAAACCTTTCACTGTCCCCTTGGGTTCCATTCGACCCTTTGTGTTGCAAGTAAATATCAGCACTTTTTGTTCCATTCCTGCATGTTGTCCCACAATTATTAGTCTAGCATGAGTACTTGCTCTTGGGTGTGTTTTATTTTATTTTGAAAGAAATTCTCTTCTCTTGGACCTAACTACCAAAAATACTTTCTTCTCAATACAAGTGTTGTACACCAGTCTAGTGCAATTTTAATGCAATACAATGAGTGTCTAATTGTTAGCCCAGTATTATTACCAAATTGAAAAGTACAAAATTGTAAATATAATTAATAATCAAAATAAGCTTAAATTATTATCACGTTGATTTCTTAACATTTTGTAAAAAAAAATCTGAAGGAATGAAGGGAATATTTTACTATTGGTAACACTCTATTGAAAAAATACAAAATTTTATCAAAGACATATACAACACAGTACAACTGATTTGACAAATTGATACAAAGAACTGGCACTTGCATAAGAGGATCATTATTGGGCTGGAATTGTGAATGCTAATGGTATCCTAGAAAAGTATCTGTCCAATATAAGTGGGGTTATCTCTTGTCAGCTCTCTCCCCCTAATCCAAAATAAATGATGTGAGAGAAAGAATGAGCGTCCTGACCGTACACCTGGGACTTTAAAAGAAAGATTTCATCCGTCAATAAATCTTTGTAACACCGGATAAAATATATCGGTTGTGAGAGATTCATGTTTAAAATTTACGATCTAGAACCTTTTTAAATAGCCGTCACACGAAATTTTGTGAGGTTAGAATAAAAAACATAATCCACATTATTCAGATTGTTGTTAAAATAGAAATAAATTATTCAAGTAAAACCGAAACTCTAAAAGGATCAAATATAATATGTTTATGAGATTCTTGTTTAAAATGTACGATCTAGTACCTTTTTAATAGCTCTGCCACGCTAAGTTTTATGACATTAGAATAAAAACAATCCAAATTATTCAGGATGTTGTTAAAAAGTACAACGGAAGCTCTAAAATGATAAAATATATCTTTTGTGAGATTCATGATTAAAATGTACGATCTAGAACCTTTTTAATAGCTGCCACACAAATATTTGTGGCGTTAGAATAAAAAACATAATCCAGATTATTCAGAATGTTGTTAAAATAGAAATAAATTATTGAACTATGATACGATCAATCAAAATAGAAACCTACTTAAAATCAATTATTTTGTGTCCTCATACTGTCATTGCATCCCTAAATTCATCTACACTCTACCCATGCTCAAACACCCACTCAAAGATATCTCCTCATATTTCCAATAGCAAACAGAAAAAAGTTTCTCAGAACCAAAACTTATTGTCGACTATCCAAACACTAACAAGAGTATTCTTCTCAACGACAAGCAAATAATTATCCTGCATTCCTAAACAAAACGTGAGAGGTGATCCACTGATTTTGTAATATTACAGAAATTACAGAAACTTCTTTACCTTGTTTTTGTCTCTCATAGATCCTCTGCCCAATATAGCCATTTTTGTCATTGTGTCTTCCTGCAAACGTTTGAGTGAATTTCCTTTTGGTCCCAATAATTTACCAACAAAATTGAACTGAAACAGAAAACAAAAACTTATGAGTTAAAAAATTTAATTCTACGTTTAGTTAACAAAAGACTATTCATAGCAAATGCATCATTCTATTCCGCATCATGTTTTAATTAATATTTAACAGTTTAGCCAACGCTGAAATAAACTGCACTAAGGGTTCTGTATTGTCAACCATCCTTAAAATGATAATAACAAAAATGCATCGACACTTCATATACGCAATCTGGTCCTATCTGTTCTTTCAATAAAAGTTTCAGTATAAACAGTTCATCAAGATGAATCATATCTATACTAATATGATAAAGTGGTAAAAAAATTTTGTTTGTATGTTGGGGGTAATCTCTGGAACTACTGAACAGATTGAAAAAATAGTTTTACTAATAAAAAGCTGCACTATCCCTGAAGTAACATAGGATATAATTCATTTTGATAAAAACATTTTTTATTTCAATATTTGTAAATTTAGTCAGAAAAAATTGTTAGGTTAGGCTTAGACTAATGAACCAACACATGTATTTACATTTATTACCATAGCAACCAATTGAATAAAATAACAGATAAAACAGCTGCCTGCTCTAATATTTCCATTAACAGCTGATTTCAAACTATGAAGCAAGTATTTTATTTCTAACTTTTATGTTAGGTTTTTATTAAAGTGTAGGCCTATACCTGAGCCTTGGTGGTTCTTTTAACCTTTATTATAACTGCTGTTATAAAATATAGGAAATAATTTGATTTGAACGTTTAACATTATTTACCATCTTAGCTTTGGGGCTAATATTAATCCTTTATTATAAAGAAAACATAACATGATTATATGTATGGAAGGTTCTAACGGGGTTAGCGTAAGGAGCACGCATGGGTTTCCCTAGTAGCCAATAAACAGAATTAACCATATTAGGGGTCATAACGTATGAAAATCACCCAATGAAAAGTAAATTTTGAATATTTATTAGTTATACAAATCTAAATACATTACAAATAATCTTTTTTCATATTTTATACATACTCAAAAAGTTTTTTATTCCTTTAACGGCTGAAACATTTGTTTTATGTGATAATTAAAATGTAATTCTTGTTTTTAAATTCTTAAAAGTATAACAACAGCCCTATAGTAAACCTAGTTAAAGTGACATTCATCAAAAAATTTATTTGATGATTTATAGAAAAATATTTGTAAATGTAGCCTACTTAGTGCGCAATAGGGTTATTAAATTACTAGACCATGTTTCAGAAAATTCAATATAAATAAATATTTAGGTTTGATAGAATAGACTAGTTTTTTAATGTTTTTATTTTATGAATGTCTGTTCACCAAATTAAAAATATTTCCCATGCATAAAATATGTTTTTTCGTCCATTTCTGCAGTTCAAAGATAAAAAAGAAAAAGATTTTTACAGATTTTACATAATTAAAAATATAAGCAAGGATAAATATTAATTATTTTTCAAACAATTATAAAGTAGATTTATTTTTCTAAAAAACAAAAGAAAAACCATTAAGATAGATTGATAAATAGAAATGTTACGAAGTACATGCAAATTCATTGATTTAAGCTTTAGCACCTTTGGGTAGTGTCACCGCACCAGACGCTGGCCGGCAAAGGGAAATATAGATTTTTTTAAATTGCAGAAATATCAGAATTTCACAATTCTGTTTCTGTCTTTTGTTGGTTGTTATCCTCGGTTTTCATCCACTCACGGCAAGTAATCAAAATTTGATGTTTTTTTTTTCTTTTTTTACATATTTAAAAATATATAACAAACACTGTACAGCAAAAATTGCATAGTTTCTGTGTAGACTAAATTGTAAACAGAAATTTACAGACCGTCAGTGTCAACATGACTTTACGTTTTTGTTTGGGGATTAATAGAAACTCCACAACAAAGGTAATCCCAGGTAACCCTATTGCTAAAATCGATCCTTACAAATGCACCTCGGCTCCCATTATTAATAAAATGAACGGAATTTAACGAACCGCAGATGCATTTGTGGTGATATATTCTAGCAATTAGTGAAATATGAAGGCGGAACTGGGTTGCAACAATGTATTATACCAACAGTTATAACAGTAAGTAATTTTCAATGCAATGTTTTCATATATTCATTCAAATTTCACTCTTAATTGAAGTGCGTACGTTTATATCATACTAAGGGAAACCCCTGCGGGCTCCACATGTCAACCCCGTAGGAACATTCTACACACAATCATGTTATGTTTTCTTTATAATAAAGGTGTAGGATTAATAATAACCCCAAAGCTAAGATGGCAAATAATGTTAAACGTTCAAATCAAATTATGTCGTATATTTTATAACAGCAGTTATAATAAAGGTTAAAAGAACCAGCAAGGCATGTCTACACTTTAATAAAATCCTAACCCTAAAAGTTAGAAATACAAATAATTGCTTCGACGTTTGAAAACAGCTGTTAATGGAAATTAACTTATTGAGGCAGTCATCATCACACTTCTGTACTTCTGTAGAAGTCATTTTATAAATTAGAGTTAAAAGTTATTTATTTAGTAAATAAAAAATCAAATTTTTATGTGAGACTGCTTCAGTCATTGCCGTGACCTTGCTATTTTTAATCTAAGTGTCTATTTTCATGTGATTTAGTTTTTTAAAATAAGTTATTTATTTGGTATATATGTTTTAGGGGTATATGGAGTTCTGTGAAATTTCTTTATTTTATTATTCAGATTATGTGATATTATTCAGATTTTGTGACGTATCTTATGCAATTGTATTGTTTACAAGATAAATAAAATTAAATGAAATATTAGAACAATCAGCTGTTTTATCCGTTATTTTATTCAGTTGGTTGCTACGGTAATAAATGTAAATACATGTGTTGGTACATCAGTCTAGGTCTAACTTAAGATTTTTTCTGACTTAATTTACAAATATTGAAATAAAAAATATCTTTATCAAAATGAATTATATAGCCTAGTCTGTGTTACTCAGGGATAGTGTAGCTTTTTATTAGTAAACTATTTTTTCAATCGGTTCAGTAGTTCCAGGGATTACCCACTACAAACAAACAAACAAATTTGACCTCTTTATAATATTAGTATAGATTGTTTAAGATTTTTCAAACCGACAGCTGCACAATCGCCTATCATTCTGGGAATTTAAATCTAATCTGTTCAAGGGTTAAAGACTTAACTTTTATTATTTTATGTACAAGGTTACATAGCCTGTGTGAGGTTATGAAATAAATAAGACATACATTTATTTAATAATGTTAACTAAACAAATATTTTAGATTAAATTTACAATAAAAAAAATGAAATTTTCCCACAAATTGTTGCTAAGTTTATAATTTTTTAGTAAAATACCTTCTTGTTTGGCAAAGTAAGTCTGTTACATATGTTTTTTCAGCATGTCAATACCGCATGGTTTTTATTATAAGTGTATTGATTGGGGTTGGATGGTGTAGGGGTAAAGTAAAGTAAACAAAGGCTTGCTTGTTCAATCTCCGCAGCACTCCCTGGAGCTTGTTACAAAGTACAAGGATCTTTGTAGTTTGCCTCTACAAACTGAACAGTAAAAACACAGCTTTCAGAATCATCTGTTATACAGAAACAATTTGTTTGGTAATTACTATTTTTTCCGGCTTTGTCACAGTAACCTACATTTTTTTTAAAATTACTTTGCACGATGTTCGACGACGTCATCAAATTTGTATTTTTCCCAACGTAATTAGTTCCCTTGCTAGAAATGTGCGCTCTCAAATTTTACACTTCAAAACCATTTTCATAAATCAACTTATGTAATTGTTTTGCAAATTATTCCAAAAGTTCTGGTACTATCCTTAAGTTAAGATTAATATTGACCCTTAGTTTGTTAATTTAAAACTTATATTATTTTTTTAAACCAACATTAAACGTTTTTAGTTACTTTACTAATACAATCATAGCTACATTACAAGACATAAAAATAATTACAGATTTCCCTCTCATCGTTTAAAATTACATTAAAATACTGAGATGTACAGTATATGTGAACAATGGACTAGTGTTGGCGTTATTGGCTGGCCTGATGATGCTGTCTGTGGCAGCGAAACATGTAGCCATTATTCCAGAAACAGGAACTACTATTGACTATTAAGGTGTGTTGAAAATACGCCACTATAAATATGTTTAGGACAATAATAAATTTTGGGGAAAATAGATAAGAAATGAATAGAAAGTCTAATCGATTTGTTTACAATATATATACCATCCAGACACAAAGTGTGTTGTGTGGTTTCTGTGCTGCAAGCTTGACGGGCCCCTATTTAATCTTCACCACAAAATAGTACGGCCAATCCGCTGATACAATAATAAACTGCCATAGGAGTTCAAAAATTTGAGAAATAAATGTTTTAAGGACAAAATAAAATTATAATAAATAAATAAAGTATACTATTATAGCATGAATGAGTATTTTTTAAATCCAATAACAATGTGAGATTGAGGTTATGAAGTAACGTTCCTAGTATGTACTTAGTAAGATAAATTTATAACTAGTTTATATTAGTTATAGATTTTGTATGTATTAGTTATGTATTTTGTATGTATATTAGTTATAGATTTAAACGTGAAATCAATGTGACTAATATAATATAACAGCTGATTTCACCCATCATATGTAATACTTAAATAAAACCAGTGTAGATTCTAGTTTGGGGTTATGTTTACAACTTCAATCGTTATAATTTCTTGTGAGTTTATTTTTTAAATATGAATTATTGAACTAATATATGCTATAAAATATGTTATAATATTTGCTTTGAGGTTATAAACTGTAAATAAATACAACTTTTTATCATCAATATATTCGTTTATACAAATTTAATGAAGAGATACCCATTCGTTTAACTTAGGAAACATTCATACATCTTCGTATAACATATAAACATATTCGATTATTAATTTCATCACTATAATATTAATAACTTCTAAATCATTTGATCTATCAATATGAAATAAAAAGACATTAAAAGATAGTATTTTTATCTTTCTTTAAATATATAAATAATGTAAATAAAAATGTTTATCAAAATTAGGCCTACAGTTGTGTAATCCTTATTATTGTACACATTTACCAAGTTAAAAATCCCCACCAGCATAGTTAGGTAGGCCTAGGCCTTAATGCTGTTTTTAAATAGTTTTTTTTTTTTAAATTATGTATTTCTGATGTGTATCAAATTAGTCAGCCAGTGATTTTTCACAGGGGCTTACTAGTTAAACTTAATTTTAAACAGTCGAATGTCTGTACTATCAATCATTGCTATGACATTATTTAATGAAAAATAAATTCTGAACCTGCACGTCTCGGATTTACATGAGTTTTTGTTTATTAATTATATCATCCAACTACAATACAAATCTGTTTTTCCATACTTTATAAAATTGACAAAGTTTTTAGTATCGATTTTTGAAAATTGCACAAATATCAGAATTTTACAATGTTTTAGATCGCAAAAATGCTCGTAGATTTATAACCGATGGTGCTAGAGGGATGTGCGATAGCTCATTTTTAAGGTTAGGTATGGGCTTTGGCATGAAGTTAGAAAAACAAGAGATTATTTACTCGTTTTCCAAACTTTTAAAAATCTCAAAAACACATGATTTAAAAAAACATATGTTATTACGACATATTATATTGGTTAGATTCATGACATATTTCAAGGTAGAGAAAACATGGGATCACGAGTAAATAAAACCTAGATGTAATTAGGTACTGCAATTCATCATAACAAGAAAGTTTGCTCGTTCTTGTTACAATGATGCAGATTACAAAAAGGCCCGTAGCCGATCAGATGTATGAAGGCCTAAAAGAGAAACATAGTATGATTTTGACAAAACTCACTATGCATTTTTACTGTAATGGTAAGGCTCAATATTTACCTGATATTCCATTAATTTAATCATACCTGCGAGCGATGCCGTGGGTAACTGGTGGTATATTATGAGCAAAGCCGTGGGTAACTG
>JAGFPH010000732.1:153990-169253 GCA_018207615.1 Philaenus spumarius
AATGTTCAGCACATCTATGTTATATTAGTGTGTTCCAAAATGAAACTTCCTTGGAAATTTTAAAGTAAATGTTTTCTCAGACATATAACTGTGAAACAGATCCAAGCCACTACTAATAAGCTGCTTTTTATAACCAGTAGTAAACATTAACGGCCGTTAAACTTCAAACAAAACAAATGCTTGTAAAACAATGTCACTAAAACTAACAAAACGCAAAAAAACAAACAAATTACAACACAATAAAAACAGGTTGTTACAATAATTTAACTACCAATGTAAAATATCTACTAAAAAGAACGGGACAGTAGTTAAGCTTATTTTATTAACTTTTTGAGCGTTAGATTTTATTTACTGCAGGATATAATCCTACGGGGAAACAATGCACAGTCGCTACATTAGGCCTAATTATTGTCAACTCTAAATTATTACTTTCTGCATATCCTGGTACATTTAGTCCGTTACTTGTAGCGGGATCGGGATCGACATTACGTTCGCCTTGTTCGTACGATCATAGTAAGGCGGATCGACCAGGGGGTGCAGAATATGTCCGAACGCCCAAACGAAGTTCCTGGGAAATAGAGGCTGGGCCAGGAAAAATCCACAAAAATAAATAATTTGGGGGAAAATAGGTAAGAAATGAATGAAAAGTCTAATTGGTTTGTTTACAATATATATAACACGAAGTCTGTAGTCTGCTTTCTGCTGCAAGCTTGACAGGGTCCCTATTTAATCTTCACCGCACATAATATTGTAAGGACAATCCGCTGATACAATATTTATGTTAAGGTTGATGAATGGCAGTTTCCTGATTCTTGACTGTTTACAAACAGCTGGTATTCTAATGCTTTCTTTCGTATTAATAATTATTATGGTACCGGTATGCAAAATTTTGTTAATACAATGTTAACAACTTTCCGTCTCCAATAATCACTTGTATTGTAAAACGATGGCAGTTTCGGCTATTCAGCCACTATCAAGTTATTGGAGAACATCCTCCGTTCTCATGGAACACTTAACTGAGTTAACCTATCCGGGAGTCGGTGTTAAAGAGGTCTGACTCACCAAAGTTCTACTGTACTTTTATGATTAAAATTAGCCACTGTAATAGCTAATTGTAGTTTTTTTTAAATGTGGGTGGATAATTTTCAAATACAATAAATAAAAATGAAACTATTCTTTTTGCAGCAAATAGAATAAGTTTACAATGATAGCTATCTTGGGTTGGTAGTACTTTTTATTCAAATTTCGAGATAAAGAACATGATTTAAAAAAAGGTCTAAGGTCATCTGACCTTGGATATGTTTTACTTTAGATAAAACACTTCCAAAACTATTCCAATTTAGCATACACCGCATATTTTTTACAACAATTTAACTCAAAAACTACTCATGGGTTCCAGGTGAAATTTTTACTAATATCTGATGTTCTTTTGAATGCACTGATGAATTATTGTAAGTTTATGACATAATATTCCTTTTCTATTTATCTTATTGTAACACCATTTCAAACATCCTCCCTCACTGTTTAAGCTATCCTACATAGATTCCGTTTCAAAGCGTGAATGCTATGCCAAACCAGGTGTGCGATTGCATGTCTGACACTTTGACATAACTCAATTCAAGATGCAGTTTGCCCATTTAATCTCCTGTCTATACATTTAGAAACCACTTGGCCATACAATTCCGAGCAGTAAATTAGATTCTTATTAAAAGCTTTACAATATTATTGAGAGGAAAAGTTTGTAATTATCCTTATATATTATTTCTCAAATGTATTTTTTTGTCGCTAAGCAATATCTCCCTTAATTCTTCATCAACATTAATTATTCAAGCATCATTTTAAAGCTTATGTTCCCCACATTGACGAAAAACTGACAAACTGCTTAAAATCCGTGTTTTCGTTACAAACATTTATTTAAAAAAAAACTTTTATATTATATTTAAAATGGTTCCTAATGAAAGGCGCTATCTATTAACAATCTGTTTAACTAACATGACAGCTGTTAGTTTGATCGTTTGAATTTCATATTCAAGTGTTTTAAACTGTTATTTATAAACCAATGTAAATAAACATAACTAACTGGACTAAATCAACGTATTAAATCAGGTAAGTACTCCAACTTGTGAAATATTCGCACGGGTCAGCTAGTAAACTTAAAAACTAGTTACATTTTTAGCAAAGTGTAAAATCCTGCCTTTTGAGTGAAAAAATTATTTCAACAATTATTGAAAATCAAAATGTTCAAAATCTAAGAGAACAGATTGCAGGTGCCTTTTGACTGTTTAGACTGGCTAAACTAATAAAGACACAAAATAACAATAATAACACTGGAGTGGTAAAGCGGAGAGTACTACTGTAGTCTAACTTATAATATATATATATATTGTGTTGTTATCTTAGTTATAGGTTTTGACCATAACTTCTACTACATATGGAAACCGTTATTAATTTGCCTACTAGCCCCCAGCCCCCACCCTGGAATGGAATCTCTTGGGCATAAGCCTCAATGCCGTTACAGGCCTGTTGAATCACCAATACAACTTAGTTAATCACCCCGATTTGCCAAGATATTGTTGTTACCCAATAAGCCAGAGCCAGCTTATAACGAGACTAACTAGTAATTAATAATAACTAAAACTAAAACTTGCTAATTAGAAGATACTAGGCTAAGGCACGGCTGACACCAGACCAGCCATGCATCGCTACTGTTGTGCCCACCGGCATGTTTAATAATAAATTTGAATAAACTGATTATGACATTACGACAACCAGCATAACATAGGAGATCAGTCCATTGTAGTTAAATGGATTAGCTTTCTTAATAAATAATCAAACAAATAATTCTTAGTTACACAACACACGTTCACTCTTTGATATCTCCAACTGGACTGCCCAGTCTTTTGTATGGCTTTACTGAATATTCGCTCTTTCATATAAATGTGAGGGCACGGGATATAGTTAATATTTCGGGCCACCACAAGGTCCTAAATGTAATACAGAAGTATTTTTGAGGGAAAAGTATGTTTTAGTATAATAAGAATAGTCAATTATAAAAATTACAATAATATGAACAGGTTTTGAATTGTTGTCAAGGACGTATTATAAAAGTTTGTGTAAAATAACGCAAAAAATAACTCAAATAAAATGCTTTTAAAAGCTCTTAGTACGTTTAATAGCATGGTTTTATTAAAAACAGTGTAAGTTTATAAAGTTTAAAATAAATATAAAAACCAAACAGTCAATTCACTGTTTCCCTCTCGACTGAAAGTGTTATACAGAATTGGAATTAGAACTCAAGGTTTCTAAACTTCAGATGCATAAACTCTTCTACCCCTATGACTACTATAGTAGACAGATGTTCAGTGAAGGTACTTACGTTTACGTATAGGCCACTCATTTTAAATGTTGCTAGGTTAGGTATTATACAAATATATTTATATATTTATATTTAGGTAATATAAAACAAATTATATTTATTTTAATATTAAGATTATACGAATTTCCCGATTGTAACTTCGATTTATAAATAAATAGAGGTGCAATGAAATGATTTAATTACTCAATAATAATACAAATTGAGTACATATGAGTATTATTTCGGGGTTCAATGTTTATAAGGTTTTTTTTCCTGCCAGCTTGCTAACGGTTATAAACTAGTTGTAACACAATTTCTTTATAAAGTCAATAGCCTACATAACAAATTAACAAAATTCTTAATTACTAACAACAATTATTTCTTTACTTAGCCTAATGAATTGTGATTGATTCGTATGTGATGATTACAATTTTGAACTT
The DNA here is from genome assembly GCA_018207615.1 of Philaenus spumarius. Lineage (NCBI taxonomy): Eukaryota > Metazoa > Arthropoda > Insecta > Hemiptera > Aphrophoridae > Philaenus > Philaenus spumarius. The sequence goes on from JAGFPH010000732.1 coordinate 157,786, forward strand.
ATGCTAAAATTTTCTACTTAAAAGAAGATTGTATTGTGATCAATTTTTAGACTGAGGAAGTTAATGATGTTATTGGTGGGTAATTTCGAAGAGGTATAAATTTTATAATAGAAGGTCTGCAGATCTGATGTGTTGTGATGAATAATTACACAGAAAGTACGGTTCAACGTCTAATGGCAAAGCATGATAACATGGTCAGTAGCGTAGTGACCAGCCTAGCGTGAGCATCGCTATAAGGAAAAATACTTAAACTTTTAACTTTGAACGATTTCCAATACGGAGTAAAAATTTGTATGTGTATTTATGTGTTTTAGTGTTATTGTGTCATTGTAGAAGTACCTGAAGATGGGCGAATGCCCGAAACCGCGGTCGTAAGAGAAGAACAAATTAAACAAAGGATTAGATTGACGTACTAAAGAAGGTAAAAAATAATTACTTAGTTGAATAATTCTAGTTGACTCACCCAAATGGTTTGGTGGATATTATAATTTGATATTCTATTTTTTTTTTTTTTTTTTTTAAATAGGCCTACTGTATTTGATATTATTTCTTCTTGCTTCCCAATCTAGCAGATTTATGTTGTAGGCCTATATTTTAAATTGTCTGCCATAAAATAAAATAATCAACTGATCTTCAACAAAGCTAGTAACAAACTCTCTACAATTACCTTCTTCTTCCTCTCTCAACGTTATTATTTCTTCTTTCCTTTTACATTATGTTGGCCTACACTTAAGCCTATATGTTTTTTACAAACATGATGAAATCTTATTACTAATGTTTTTGAAATGGTATATGAATATAATGGGCTATGTGTTTTTTACTTTCTCCCCCTATACCATGTATATGGAGAAAATATTGTATTCGTCCAAATTTTCGAGTTTGAGTTTTTGGTGGAAATATCCGTTTTGGGTCCCCCTGAACCTAAAAAAGTGGTTTTCGGAGTGATGTCTGTGTGTGTGTGTCTGTGTGTCTATGTAGATGTTATCAGACCTAGAGCCTAAACCAGTCGTCCGATTTTGATGAAATTTGGTATGGAGGTACTAATTCACGGTATCTCCAGGCGTTATTTTCATTTTTGTGAATTTTTTATTTTTAAGGGTAATTTTCCCATAAAAACCCATAAAATAACGGAAAAATTAACTTTTCTCAAAAACGGCTCTAACGATTTTGATTAAAATTTTACAGTTTATCAGGGACCTAAAGTACTATAAACTGTAAAATTTTAATCAAAATCGTTCGAGCCGTTTTTGAGAAAAGTTGATTTTTCCATTATTTTATGGATTTTTATGGGAAAATGACTGTTAAAAATAAAAAAATCACAATAAATTGGTAATAGTATTTTTTTATTAAGTTTCTATAATGAGGGAGAAAGTATGTGTCAGTTTCCTGATACCGTTTATTTCTTCCTATTTTTATGGGTATCAGGGACTGATGACTAATGAGATGATCCCTGATATGATGTACCAACTGCTTATGAAATAAACACAAATTTTTTGTATCTTTACAATAAGTTATGTTTAGAAATTACATCTCATTTTTAGTAAACTAAGAAACGTTACAAACTTATATTTGTTTACATACTAGAAACATACTAAGACTAGAGAGTGTAAGTTAGAACCCTTCAGGCTGTTTTTTTTTTTTTTATTTATTTTTTTTTTATCATTTAGCAACGTTTAAAATTAGTGGCCTCCGTATAGTAAGTAAGTACCTCAATGAATACTGTGGTGAATGTAAAAAATTTGAAACACTGAAGCCCCAACCACAAGTTCAGTGAATAGCAACGCTACACAAAGTGGAAAACATTTATTGATATAGTTATTGATATAGTTCCATGATGTACATTTCGGCAACCGTGTTACCATCATCAGGGCAAACCGATAATTTAGATTTAGAACCCTCTGATGATGGTACACAAGGATGCCGAAATGTACATCGGGGAACTAGAATAACAATATCAATAAATGTTTTTCAGTTTATTTGTGTATTGTTATTTACCGAACTTGTGGTTGGGGCTACAGTGTTTCAAATTGTATACTATAGTAGACCACACGACCACTCCAGTGTTAAAACAAATGCTATAATAAAGTCAATGAAGTTCGATCTACTGTGGATACGTTATGATAAGTGTTTTTAACATCAATTTACAAAAGAATGCTTTGAATAATAATAAATAAAGCTTAATCTAAATATATATCTTTTATTCACTTTGAGTGTTTAATCTAGACAATAAAATGTTGAAATATTGTTTTTTTCGTAACTCCTTATCTTCATATTAGCATTTAGACTAACGAAGATGGGTGGCAGTATTAGCATACATAAACCGAATGGAAAAATTGTGTGTGACCATACACTACTAATATATATAATAACTAGTCATTTAAAACTACCAGAAATGTGTAAAATAAATTTTAGATCCCCAATTTAATTGAACCATCTATTCTTAAAAAGTTTAGGAATCATAAACTAATCAGAATTTTAAAAAGAATCCATAATTTCTAAGTTAGCTTAGCCTGCAGATTTTAACCCTCTACCGACCAGTAACACATCAAATTTGTGTCTTCCACATTAGGTAGAATCCAGAAATAGCCTAATGCAATAGCCTGTACATAAATAATAATTTAACTCTTTACTGAAATCAGTTTAAAGGAACAAGGCCATTTTTTATTTTGAACTCCCAAAGTTAACGATCTGTAAAACACGATATTTACATTTAAAAGGAATTTAATGCCTCGGAAATAAACTGTGCGTTCGGATGTTTCCGGTTGTAATTTGGTCGGCGCAGAGAAAGCTACGAGGGACAAAAAATAAACGCAAAGGGCAAAGACAATTTCTGTGCAAGGAATAAATTGAAGCGATACCGGAGGAGGTGGAGTAAAGGGATGCTCTGCAGTTAATCAAAAACAAAGGGAATTATATAACTGAATTTAGAGACGAGAAAGAAACATGTATTGTTGAGCAAATTGGCTCTGCCTCTGTAGGTATACGTTTGAAGCTGTACGCCTGCATATAATTAGAATACCGCGCGGTGAAACCAATCTACCATATTTTATAATTAAATATAATGCAAATGAGGGTCGGTATAAGCCCGTAATAATTTCCAACGTTTCGTGTTTCAACTACAACAAAGGCCGCATGTCGGATTTATATTACTAAATTATTGTCAAATTTTCATGTTTAAATTACATTAACTGTTGATGCCAATATGGAGGATCATCAAACTGCGGTCAAACATAATGTAACAATAGAATCATAGCTGCAACTGGGATAGTACAATTTGTTACAAAAATAAAGACTTGCACTCTTTAAAAGTAAAATTTTATGCAAAGTTAAAACTTTAAAAATTAACTAAATTCCAATATGACCAAGTCCGGGCTGATTTAGCTGTATAAAAATAAAAACAGAACACAATTCCCACAAAAAAAAGTTTAATTGTCAAAACCCTTTTTAATGGCAAAATTGTCATCCTCAGTGGCATTTGAGCTAAAACTAAATTATTAATGTATATGTTATTCCAACAAATTGATTACGTGGAGAAAAGAGAGGATCATGTCTAAATAAAACTAGATGATAAGTAGGTGCTATCATTTAACAAGAAAGGGAAACCTTTTTTGTTACGATAATTATGAATTTAAATTTTTGGAAAACAGTAAAAAAACTTTCTTGTGTCAAGGTTGTCATGTTACATATCAAATCAAAACCCATACAATAAGCTTTAAAATCAAACATCTTCAGCACCATCCGTTGTAAATCTGTAAGCATCATTGAGATCCAATATATTTAGTTGGTACAACTGTTACACGAAAAGTCATGTAAATCTAAGACATGTAGGTTCATAATGTATTTTTCATTGTGTGATTTTAAACGAAATAACACAAAAGGTAAAATCCCAAAAATTCTATTTTAAGTAGAAGGTATTTATTTATCACTAGGCGAGACTCCTGTGTGCTCCGCACAAAAACTCGGTTTAATAATTAATAACTTATTTCTTATAGTTAATATAAAGGTTTAAAAGAACCAGCAAGGCTCAGGTCTACACCTAAACAAAAACCTAACCTAAAAAGTTAGAAATACAAATTTCAATTTTTGAAATTAGCCGTTAATGAAAATATTAGAGCAAACAGTTGCTTACTATACCAACACTAAACACAAGTAATTATTATTTATTACAATGCTCCCAATTCCTGTAAAATAAATAGTATAATTTGTGTTATTTTTATGTCCAACAGATGGCGCTGTTTAAAAAAAAAAGTATATAAAAACACGTGTGTGTTCGAACACAACGTTGTGTCAAAATTTCAAAGCAATCGGTGAAGAACTTTCAGAGATTTTATATGTTCAAAACGAATACTGTATTTACATTTTTATTTACATAGATAGCACAATTAGTGTTAGATTTTACCAAAGACTACATTTCATAATGTTGTACGGTGCGTTAATTATTGAAAGACGTATTACTCGAGCAAGGTATTTGAAAACAATAAACGTCCAAATGTACATTTCAATAAAATTCTACATAAAGTGTTGAAGTATTTTTAACAACAGAAAGCGTACTTTTCATAACCCTAAGACTAGATATTGTAGCAAATAACAGCTGCGACAGAAATGTGATAAAAATAACTCGCTGACTCATGAAAATGACCACCTCGATATATAGAAAGAATAAAAGCACTTATTGATTAATTCCAGCAACCCCCAGTCTAGCCATGAACTTTCCATGAACTGCCCTCCCTTATATATGACTCAACAGTATACAATACAAACTTCATGCACCATCCCTCATTAAACCGTTATGTACAATCAAACGCAACTGTAATGAAATGCTCCATCTAGATTTTGTAGTTTAGAAGGGCAAGGAAGAATTTTAAATGAGAAATGAACCACTTTACTTGCAGATTTAATGTCTTGAAGAAATGAGAACAACAGGCTAGTGCAAAAAATCCTTTTTGAATTATACCAAAGAAACAGATGCAATAAACAATTTCTTACAAAAAATATCAAACTATTAAAATGTAAATTACGTTTCTAATTCCAATGCTGTAAACAAATTGCAGAGCATAACCAGATTTCAACTTGCATTATAACTTTCGGATGTCAAATTAATACATAATTTACATTTATTATGAAGTTTAATTTAATAATTTAAATTATATCCGGTGATAATTTGATTATTGTGTAGCCCGTGCATCACTGACGTTGCTTCTCAAGTTTTATATCCTATCAACACTGACAATATTAATCTAACAGTGAAACAATGTGTGAAGTGTTTTTGTAATATGAAAAGTGGAAACAGGGTGGCTAGTGATATGACCTTTTGAAATTCCCTGACTTTTCCCTGACATAGGGTGGCTAGTGATATGACCTTTTGAAATTCCCCGACTTTTCCCTGACATTTCCCTGACTAAATGACATTTTCCCTGACCAATCTTAGAAAAACCACAAACAAAACCATGTTAATTTTATTTTAGTAAATCAAATCAATCAATTATTTGGTAAGTAAATCAATTTTTAGGGAATTAATTAAATATTTAATATTTAATATTTGTAATATTATAACAGTTCAATATTTAATACTATCTATGTTACTGTAACAACCACCAGCAGTTGCACATTACATATTTTTGACTATAAACATTAAATTAAACAATGAATTAGTCAAATTATATTTTATTATAACAAACAAAATAAGTAACTGGTTTTTGTAATCCAACTACCGGTACAGATTTGCATTGAATATTTAATTAATTGATACGAAAATACAAAAACATTTAATAATAGAACTGACATTTTTAGAAAAAGCATGTTAGAGAAAGGTTTCAAGGTCATAACATGGCCAGTGCATTTGAAACAAGCTGCCACAATCACTCCCGTAACTTGACGATAATGGGTTTTACAGTTCATCTTATCTTAAACGTTTATTATTTTCTCAATTAAAAATTGTATTAATCTATGATTTTAAATAGATATTTTTAATTATTTTCCTCATAAATGTTATTTTTGTTGATCTTAACCAAAATTCCCTGATTTTTCAAGAAAAGTAAAATTTCCTGACTTTTCCAGGTTTTCCCTATCGCTAGCCACCCTGGGAAACCTGCAACTAACTTGAAGCCCAAAAGACTATTGATACAGTCATGGCAGACAAGAAAATTAAGGCTCTATCATACTTAAGTTAACGGTGTAATTTTTTTTTAAATAGTTTATTTAACATTTGTTCACAAGTTTCGTTCAAATTTATGTACGATTACTACCGATATTATCAAGTGAAAATCAGAAACACTTGTGACATTGTTTAAACTTTAACAATGTTATATTCACATACTATTGGACTTTGGAGATCGTTTGCGTTACTTTTGTCAGTACATTGGTGGATCGAGGAACACAAAGATATGAATAATGTTAAAGAATATGTTTCAAAATTAATGTTACGTGTTATACTGTATGTAAATTGTGTTAAAAACTGTTAAAAAGTATATTATTAATTGATTTGCTTTTTTTAAATTATGTATAATTAACACTCCGATGGTGACGACGGGTCAAAAATTACCTTTAAAAAAATACTTTCTGCATTTTTTAAAGTAATAAGAGTTTTTCGTTAAAAAACCTCTATGTATTCCATAAACAGCTAGTTTTTTTCATTGTACAAAGTGCCTACCAAATCATAAAAACGGAATTTCTCAATTTTTTAGGGACCTTCAGTCACCTGAAATTTGGTGACCTTATTTTTGAGCAAATAGAAACATAGATTGACGTCTTACGAAAATGTACAGATATAAAACTCTTGAATCATACTGGCTAGATACTTAATAAGGAGGTATTTGTTTTATAATACAGAAAATACTCCATTAAATAAATATGAACTAGAATCGTTCATGTAACTGAAATAATAATAATTGCTAAATTTTCTTTTGCTTCACAAATGGAAAATACTTTTCTCTCACTTATAAAAACTGTTTTATAATCATTAAATGGTTTTAAGTTCAATTTTGTTGTATTATTCTATTTTCTCTCTAAAACATGATTGTTTTGACACAACAATCTGAAAGAATATAAAAATTAAATAAGTAATTTTTTACCCTTTTCCCACCGTTGACGTTTTCATCAATATCACAGCCGTCCGAGAGCTAAACAGCAAACGTAATACTAAAATCTGTAAAGTAATGGATAGGCTACCATGATATTCTTCATGCTACAACCGACAATTCTCAAAGGACCAAAGGGAAGGGAGTCGTGTACAAATAGCTTCCTTGTTTTTTCCCAAAACATCTGTGGTGTTGAATCGATCTTATTATGAGCGACACAAAACACGAAGGCACAACAACAATGTAGTACAATTAATACAGAAATCAAGTTCAACAAATATCATTACTAAAAACTGTAATTAGTGAATAGCATTTGGTTAGAACCGCACAAGAGTTTTTCATTAATCAAAGCCGTGCTAGGCCCAGTTGGATGTCTGAATTACTGGGTGTTTTTATTGCACAAGAGAGGAAATGTCAAGAGCCAACAAACAATGTAATAGGAAACTGCTGCATTTGTTTGTTACAATCCAACCGTTAGGCATCAATTTGAACTACTGCAACTGTTGTTTTACTTCATTTTATCTTTTACTTTTCTCATTTCTAAAAATAATTCAATCATGACATGAGTTGAGCAAATTTCCAAAATTAAGTTTATAGGTTTCAACCAACTATTTGGGAAATTGGTCCACTCACAAAGGCCTGCATGTACAAAATATATTAGTAGAATTGCACATAAGCCTCCAGCCCCAGCACACATGCTGCTTTGTTTAGTAGAATTTGTTTGCACATAAGCCTCCAGCCCCAGCACACGTACTGCTTTGACTTTGATTAAGTAGAATTTGTTTGCACATAAGCCTCCAGCCCCGGCACACGTGCTGCTTTGTTTAAGTAGAATTTGTTTGCACATAAGACTCCAGTCCCAGCACACATGCTGCTTTGTTTAAGTAGAATTTGTTTGCACATAAGCCTCCAGCCCCAGCACACGTGCTGCTTTGATTAAGTACAATTTGTTTGCACATAAGCCTCCAGCCCTGGCACACGTGCTGCTTTGTTTAAGTAGAATTTGTTTGCACATAAGCCTCCAGCCCCGGCACACGTGCTGCTTTGTTTAAGTAGAATTTGTTTGCACATAAGCCTCCAGCCCCAGCACACGTGCTGCTTTGTTTAAGTAGAATTTGTTTGCACATAAGCCTCCAGCCCCGACACACGTGCTGCTTTGTTTAAGTAGAACTTGTTTGCACATAAGCCTCCATCCCCAGCACACGTGCTGCTTTGTTTAAGTAGAATTTAGAACCTCGACTGCGCTTTGCGAGTTCGCACCATGGTCCTGTGGCCTCGGATTATGGACTGTTTCGCTCGCAGCAGACAATCAACTCGCTTGCATAATGGCTGTCGGCCTCGGATCAGAAGCTCCCCACATGGATTTGAACCGGGTATTTTTAAGGTATTTTACATTTTGGAGAACCAGACAGGGTATAAGGCCGTGTAAAGAAAAAATAGTGAAGAATAATCTCCAATACTTATTTTTTTTTTTTTTAGATAAAACCCCAAAAAAGTTTCATTCCAGTATTCATCCAACATTTTCAAAATACCTTGCTCTTTTTTTTAAAGTTCAATACATTTAAATAAAAAATAACTTTGTTAGGAAAAGCAGTACAGTAGAGCGTCAATAATCCGAACGTCAATAATCCGAAACGTCAAAAATCCGAACGCGTTCTGAGGCAGCCCATGCAAAAATTTTGTTTTCGCAAATTCCAATTATTGCGTCGTTAAAAATTTCACAAAAATGTTCATAGCAGTTTGACATTATTATCTCTTTTTAAACACTTCTTAATACCTGCTCTCACACGTCCTCAGACTGGCTGTCTGGCAGTATTTTCACTGTCACGCCCATAAACTGCTTTAGCGCTAGCAGTAAACATACAGAAAGTTCATTCATTCTCTTTGTGTAATCATTATAACAGTGTGTCGTACATACAGTAGTGTACTATACAGTATTTTTTTTTTCGTTTGTGTTAACTACAATGTACAAGTGAACTTTTAATTATGTACTGTACTGTAATCATGTTGGCCCTACTGTGTACGTGCAGGTTCATAATATGTAAGTATTCTTACGTACTGAATTGTAATTGCATTACTGCTTTTATACTGTTTAACCACTTTAATCGATTAAAGGGCATATATTTTAGCCTAGGCAGTTTTTGGTTGTTTTGAAAAATCCGAAAAATTGATAATACGAACCCCCTCGGTCCTAATTAGTTCGGATTTTCGACGCTCTACTGTATGTAATATGGGAATGCCATCTACTGAATGATGAACATGTTTTTTTTTTTTTTTTTATACGTTTGATGTTTTATATTAGAAAAGTAATTTTTAGAAATAAAAAAACTGTATTAAATGTTTAAATTATAAAAGTATTGACATGGCTAATAGAATGAACAAATTTGTCTCCTAACTGATAATAAAATGAAATAAAGTAAAAAATATACAGGGTGACTATTTTGGTTGGTATATCAGAAGCGACAAGATTTACAGGAAACTTTAAATGGGGGACTTTTAGATGTAGAAGATGTACATTTAGAAGGGATGTGTAGAAGATGTATTTATGTGCGCACGCTTATATTTATGAAGATGGAGGACATTTTGTTGCTATGATACGAAGAAGTTTCTTACAGTACTATGTACACTTTACGATGTAGGAGAAGAAATCTGTAAAAATAGTACAGTTGTCATGTAAGCTATTTAGGTACTTTTAACAGAATAGCTTTTAACTTAAAACAAAAAACTAATTAATCTAAATAAAATTAATTAATTATGACTTAAAGCAGGTTTTCAAAGTGTCCTCCATCTTCATAAGTACAAGCGTGCGCACATAAATACATCTTCTACACACTACACAGTGATTGCGTTAACGATTTTTTAACAGAATTAAGTACTTTTTTGTATAAAATAAAGTATTTATGAAATTGGAACAACTTTTTAACATTCAATTGTAAAACATATTGCACTTTGAGTTAAATTTTATTGTTTGCAAATTGAAAATAAGTCTCTTTAATAATTAATTGTTGAAATAAGAGTTTCTGAAACTTTCAGCGGCTAAACGGTTAAGTTTGTAAAAAAAACAACGTGAATAAAAAAGTCTTAAAATGGCATGTAAAATCCAAATCTATCATAAAAAATGGGGATTTCAGTAAGAAATTCGAAAGTTGGCCGCCATATTGAAAAATGGCGGCATATTTTTGAAATTTCAAATTCATATTTTTAATGGCCACTAAAAAGTAGGCGAAGTCCCCCATTTAAAGTTTCCTGTAAATCTTGTCGCTTCTGATATACCAATGGTGGCACACTTAAAATAGTCACCCTGTATATCACCTTAATAAGGTCTATCATTTAAGACTTTTTGTCGTATCATTTAAGACGACATGTTTCAGAGCCGGAACTCCATCTTCAGGTCTCAATCACTCTGAAGAGATCGAGTGATGTCGTCTTAAATGATACGACAAGAAGTCACGTGACGGACCTTTTATTAAGGTAATATTATTATTAATTATAACAGTGACTTGGTACCACAAACATGCAATTCAAAATATATATCATATACCATATATTATATAGATTGAGGGTGTCTTAGTTTGCATTTAGGGTTGAATTAGTTTGTGTTGATTTAAGAAACGGTGTTTATTATAGTGCTTCATTACAAATCAAACCAACTGTAGATTAATCACAACGTGAATAGTTTGTATCCATGTAAAATATCGTAGAAAACATTGGTTCATTATCGACCCAGACTCAGCTAGGCCATACTACAGTTTAATAAAGGCTCGAGTGTGTACTCCAACTTTTCCAACGCTGGCATAATCAAAGCCGGAGCCACCCTGATACTGAATATTTCACTTACTATCTTTCTACAGTATCCTAATGAAAATAATAAATATTTCAAAATTATGCAAAACTTGCCTTCTACCACCATTACACTGCCGTTTGTTTGGCTTTATTTTAATTAACTAGGCGCTTTTTTATCTTTCCTTCTATTTATCCTACACACAACCCCCCCCCCTCCACCTCCGGGATGTTCTATTCTATCTTGCGACAAATTTCCTAGAAACAAATCGCTCTCTCTCTCTCTCTCTCTCTCTTTATTGTATATACATGTATGTTAATACAGGGTGATCCATGTAAATCAACTTTGGGAGCTCATTTTAAATGCAAAAAAATTGCATATAAAAACATATGGACAAAAACGTTTATATATTGGGTTAAAATTTGGTACTGCCATCATTTATATTAACTTTTGTCAAATGCACCAAAAATTAAGATTTTTGTACTATTTTCAAAATGGCAGACATGTAAATTATTTCACAACTATTTCAAAACCCATTAAAAAAAACACCAGGGCGAAAAATGTTTTTTTTTTACTGTTGAACAAAGTTGTGTTTTATCTCAAAAAACATT
>JAGFPH010000732.1:173550-209388 GCA_018207615.1 Philaenus spumarius
TGTTTTAAACTAACCAAAAGCCTGAATCGTACTGTTTTAAACTAACATAACAAAAAGCCTGAATTGTACTGTTTTAAACTAACCAAAAGCTATATTATACTATGTCAATTAAACTAAAATTCAATGTATTAAACTGTAAAAATTATATTGCACTGTTGAAACAAGACCTACATTATGTTATATCTTTAAGAGATAAATTACGTGCATGTGTATGTGCATACTAGACTGATATTCACAACCTTGCTGTACATTCGCAATAGGATAATTACACAGCCACTAGAATAATCATAAATGGCCTTTGACTAAGTAATGCTTTGCTTCATAAAACTAAAAAGAAACTTAAACCCAACAAATGGCACATTAGGATCATTGAAATATATATTTTTATATATTTTTATATATTTATAATAATTTATAGTCATTTTATAACGTAAATTATATTACAAACAAGAATTATTAATTACGATATTTGTGTTTAAAATGTGTTCAAAAACAAGAAAGAGCTATTGGATTGTTTTAAATGAAAAGTAACAGCCCTCCAAAAATATTAAAAGCCCATTTGTAATCATATAAAGTATGTACCGCCAAAATCAAGTGGACTTAATAAAGCCTAACAGAATCATCACAATACATAAAGTACTTGTCAAACAAAATTTGAATATCAACAATACTCGTAACTGCTTGAAAATATCAAAAAGTATTAATTTAATTCTCGGACCTAAAAAAACAAATCAATACACCAACCCGCCGAATAATAAATTCAGAGAATTGAATTTGCATGGGCAAAAAGCCAGAGTGTGGGCAGAAATGTCATTTCTAAACGTCAATAAATTCAGGCAAACTTAAAGGGTGCAAAACCCATTAGAAGAGTGTGATAGGTAGATTAATAAAACCAAAAAAAAAAGGTTATACAAATATTATCTTACTTATTTTCTTACATGGCTTAAAATGTTTTACTCATCCAGGAACAATTCATTAAACCACGCACAAAGAATTTAATGTCAATCCATTGCTGAAGGGGACTAGTAAGAGAAGGTGAGGCGACATCTCCCAAACAAACTATTACCCCTTTCTCAAAAGTTTAGATCACTATAGATTTCTTGTACACACATATATACAAACACCACTTATGTCAAATTAACTGGAGTAGCCTACTACTGGAAATAGAAGAATTCAAACAGAAATATTTTAAATCTGCAAATAAAAACCTACAAAAATGAGTGAGCGTATTCATAACCTTTTCGGGACTAACATGCCTATGCTACTGCAAATCTTCTCGGACTAGGTTATTTCATTAAGCTTTATTTGTGTCAATCAACTTTGTATGGTCATTATCCGTATGGTTTATTGCTTCATAATATCTAGGATTAAATATTGTTTTTCTTGAATTAAATATGTAGTTTTTTTTTTAATTTTGTATTTACATTTTTTTAAACAAATTGTTTCATCAACATTTAACAAAATTACTTTATCACGTTACTTTTGCATTCACTAACAACATTTTTACAAGCCAAAAGAAGTTATTACTGTAGTCCATCCTAAATTTATTTTTTGTGCGATAAATACCAAAGCACAAAGAAACTCATCAGTCCAAATTAAATGTATTGTCAGTCCAAATATCACCAGAATATTCACTCTCACATTCACCACTTGACGCTTTGTTTGGCAAAACCTAGTGATTGAAACTGTTAACATCATTTTATTCTCTCTATTTTCTGATGTTAGCAGCCTCCTATCAATAGTGCAAATAGTTCATTTTAAAGCCAATAGATTGTAGCACATGTAGGTAAAAGAATTATAACAGTAGAGTTAAAGCGATATAGTACTCGCGTTAAAGTTCTAAAACGTGTGGACACATGACTCGATGCCAGTCTCAAAAAGTTTAAATACAGGAAAGCAAACAGAACCCACACTACAGTATTATAAAATATTCACTCTTAAGCCAAACTCAGGCCCCAAAATTTATAGTAAAATATTTATATAGACTCAGTTGCTTACTTAATCCATTTCATCTATGTACTTTTTATCTGTTGCTGAGAAATTTGCGTGTGACAAGCAGAAAACGAGCAATAATATTAATATTGTTTTGTTTTCCCTTCAAGTATGGATTTCTAAAAATAAGAAAATATCGCGGGCAACTAAGAAAAAGTACTAAAAATTATTTTCAAATTCTTAAAAAAAAATTATTCATAACTTAAAAATCCAAATGACACCAGTAATATGTAAATTTTCTACGGAGTACACTCTCTTCTGGGACAATTGCTCTATTTTAATTTGTCGCTGTTATAAAATGCAACAATGTTCAGGCATTTTAATAACTTTACGCTTGCATATTTTATTAGGTATCACCAAAAAAGAAAACTATGTCCTAGCTGTGAGCATGAACTATTAATTTGCACAAAGTTTCCCGTGCTTAGGCGAGTTAAACAAAATTAATTACAGTTTTATATTATTGAAAAAACCTTCATTATAATTAGAACTCATATACATCTGTCTTCAGAACAATAAAGTATTACGGGATTGTTTACAAAACCTAAAAACATAATTCAATTCTCAAAAAGTGTTTCACTTGTTTGAATAACCTTGTTTTCCGTGTCGTATTAATCTGTCCCCCCATTAAAATGCTTAAGCTAATATCTTTTTATTCTGACAAAACTTCAACAAATTTTATTATACTACTAGTGCCTGGATTACCGACCTATGAACATGAAAAAAAACTCTACTTCAATTGTAGGATATTACAAAACAAAACATATAAGCTTTAACAAAATGTTTTGACAGTACAAAATGTAAAAAAAAAGAAATTTCTTTTTATAAAAAAACACACATTTTAACTTGATAACCAGATCTAACACGTGTTCAGAAAATAGTACATAAAGAACCCACTTTTAAAAAAATTTATTCTACTACCATTACATGGGAAACGTAAAAATGTTTTCAAAAAAGGTCAGTTGTAGACGTAATTTTTTTTTTATTTTTTGAAAGTTGAATCATGTATTTATGCACATATTTTCTCCAATTTTTATAACGGTCTGACAATTTTTACCCCACTTACTGCGGTATTAGTAAAAGAATATATAGAGAATTTTTTTTTATTGTTACGTATATTGTTAACGTAACTATGAACCAATATTTTTTTATTTTTCTACTACCAATAGAGCCAATGCTGTAGTAATACGTTTAGCAGATGAAGGAGCACATGTTCGATTTAGAGTCAGAACCTGATGCTCGGTATAGTTCAACCTTGTGTCTTTTATTAAAGTTTAGTTTCACTAGGTTTCACCATCTCTTTTATATCTTTTTTTAAAAGTCTATCTACTATTCGCTCTCACTGTTTAGGTCCACACAAACATTATTATTATGTACTTGGTCTTTGAAGATCGATCATGTCATTATTGTGTGCACATTGAGTTTTGAACATAAGGCTGCACACTTGTCATTTCATCATTTGTTAAGCCTTGAAAATGAACATCCATAAAGTGCCCGAAACGTCGGCTGTAATCTACGGACATAATAATAATGGAGATATTTAAAATTACTGTAGCGACGCACTCGAAATGTATCAACAATGCATTTTTCTTGCGATGCTGCAGCCCGGTTTTGCTGAGATTTCTGATTTGCATGTATAAAAACCAAATACAAAAAAATACAACTTCCCGATTACATCACTTTTCATACATGTTTTTTACTAATTTCCATCCACTAATTTGTTTTGTTTCTTGTTCTCATACATACTTTTTAAACAAATAATACAACACTATGATACTACTTTGTGAATCAGTTATAGCATGTTTGAATATAATATATAGAGTAAATCTACCATTTTCAACATCTTCCCGCTAGCAATTGGTATCACATCATAAAGATAAATATAGCATGCACTTGATTTGATCGCTAACAAAATACTTAGCTTGGTAGCCCTACTTACTTTCTATTTCAACAAGTAGTAGTACTCCAAAAGTTTGTCAAAATATCTTAATACCAATGCCTTATAACTTTGATACTTTTATCCGTAACAAAAAGAATCAACCATATCAGACAGGCAGAAACTAGTTATAATATAAGTACAAAACTCATCAGCTAAAACTTTAAATCCTGAATATCCATCTCATGATTTTTAATTCGTACCAGAAATTCTAAAATCAGAATAAACTCCCCTCGAGCTTATCCGTCACATGTCAGTAACATCCACCGACTAGAAAATTGTTTAAAAACGTTCCGCTTAGCTCCGTCAAACGTCAAAAAATTAAAACCTTTTTCAAACTGATTAATATTCTGAACCGCTAATTATAAAATTACCAAAGAACATTCATCAAGTAGGTATAACATTTGTTACAATTATATTTTAATCATTGTTGTCTGTTGAATAAAAAATATGCAAAAACTTTTAGCATTTAGTCTTAGCTGTAGCTTTCACTATTAAGTCAAAGCTCTTAGTCTTAGCACTTGGTTAAAGTGAAATGAATAACCTTTAGCTAAGGCTAGTTATCAAAAGCTGAAAATTTTTAGCCATAGCTTAAAATGTGTCATATTTTTTAAGTTATAGCTTTTGCTTATTTTTTATTCAACAGACACATTATTTTATTTCAAAATAATCATGTTCACTGAAACAATGTACACGAAACCAATGTGGACATCAAAATTTGTACCAACATTCACAATGAGTGTTTAGAGAATCTATACTAATAAATATTATAAAGAGGTAAAAATGTTTTGTTTGTTTGTGTAGGAGGTAATCTCTGGAACTACTGAACTGATTGAAAAATAGTTTTACTAATAAAAAGCTTCACTATCTCTGAGTAAACTAGGTTAGGTTAGGTTTTTATTAAAATGTAGACCTGATCCTTGTTGGTTCTTTTAACCGTTATTATAACTGCTGTTATAAAATATACGAAATAATTTGATTTGAACATTTGACATTATTTACCATCTTAGTTTTGTGGTTATTATTAATCGAACACCTTTATTACAAAGAAAACATAACATGATTATGTGTATAGGAGGTTCCAACGGGGTTTTTCCTAGTTGAGCACGCAGAAGTTTTCCCTAGTTAGCTATAAAACAGGAATGTTTCTACACTTTACAGTAACTGCTTCTTTTATAAATAGCTGCAGTAATTTGCAAACAAATAAATAGCTTTAATTTAACTATAAAATGATTTTATTTTACCAGTTTTAGAAACCGCAACTACGAAATTGGTTTCTATTTTTAAGGTAATTAAAAAAATATATATTTTCAGTTGAGAGCTAAACAAAGTTCGTAGAAGTGTACAAAAATTTAAAAAAAAAAATGTTATCTAAATTTTATTCACCTATAGTTAATGAAGTTATAAAGCACTTCACGAAACAAACTAATTTTCAAACAACAAAAAACAAAGTATTCTAAAGCTAACATCTATGATGGACAATAATCGCTTGATGTTGCATCAAATGTTTGGATACAAATAGACCCGTAGTTGACAGCAGCAAGGATCAAAGAATGTCTCTGTTGCTTTGTATCCCCCTACAAATGGAAAACGTATATATCTTGTTTACGCAGAGCCAACGATCAACTAACTTATTGTCCTATAAATTACGAAAACTCGAGTAAATACTTTTTGGGCTTAGCGTGTTTTATACTCCAAATTTTACTGTTTTCTCTTTTTTCTTTTAGGGAAAAATCAAATGCAACAGACAAACCGGTGATCCTAAAAATAAATTGAATTTTCTCTCAAATTCGTACACATTATTATTTACAGCACGGCTTTGTAGTGGAATTTAACCCTTAAAATTTCATAACACAATCGACCCAAAGAATTTTTCAAAATTCTCACAGCAGTTTGTTAAACTATGTAGAACGATGAAATGGAAAATACAGTGGCTCTTTATTAAGACAGATTAGATTAGGCCTAAACAAGTATTTCTCGATTTATTCCTGTGGTTTTAAACTGGGGAAAAATTCCACGCACTCAATCAACTCGTACAAAAAAGAGTGTACGAAAGTTTCTATATTAGTAACAAAATAGTACAGCGCAAGAGCATGGTCGTATAAAATAACTATCATTTTAAAGGCATATGTTACGTTATTGAGCAGCTGTCAACAATAAATCCCACTTCAGACATGTAACAGCTGATTTCGCTCATCATCTGTAATACTTCAAAACCTAGCCTAGATCATGGTTTGGTTATGTTTACAACTTCAATCGAAACCGGTCTTCTTATAATGTCTGGGTCATGAATTTGTTTGAGCTTCTGTTAATTTACAAATGAGGGCCGTGTCTAAAAAAAAATTAAGCGAATTTTTAAGCGAACAATAATACAATTTTGACTAAATGACTGTACATTAATTAAAATATTTTGGTTTAAAACCTTTGATTTAAGTAGGCATTTGATTTGTATAATCCTTTTCTTTACCTAAATTTATTTCAGGTTTTCGAGTAAAATGATTAATTTTGTAGGCTCTGTACATTTACTATGTTGAAAATCTGTAACGGCATATAGATCCAATTAGATAGTATGTTCTTTGTATGTAGGCCTAAGAACAAAGTACACAATTTTTTTATTTTTTTATGATTTCTAACCTCAAAACAAATCATATACCATACCGTAGCCTGCATTAGTTCTATAACACATTAAACTTAATATTTTGAAGTTTTATATTTTCTCTCTTGTGTATCAAATTAATCTGCATGTGATTTCTCAGCGGATCTTGCTAGTTCATTAATGTTGCTACTTAGGCCTACTTGTAGTGTTAAAACGTTACCGTACTAAAAACTGCAAATGAATTCTAAACATTTCATAGTCTTAATGTTTGCTGAGCTTAGACAGATAAAGAGAGAGAGAGAGATGTAATTAATCACCGTGTGCACAAGGTATAAGTGTAAATAATCAATAAATCTCAGATCCGACCGCTAACTACACTTTGCTCAGTTTCGCCTCACTTTGCCAACTGGAGGATTAGAACGAACTTCACTTTCAACGTTCAAGTATTTCTCCTTCGTCGGCAAAAACAACTAATGCCATCTCCTTCATGGAAATTGCTTTATTCAGATAGGAAACGCGGACGAAATAGGGTCGGAAGATTAACCACAGATAAGCTGACGATAATTACAATTTGTAGGTGAACTGCATTTGTTAAACTGCACTTTCAGTTAAGGACAAAATCAATTGGTTACAAATTTGTTTGATAAAATGCAAAACTTCTCGCTATACTTCATAATCACAAATTTAATATTTTCCTTCGTTTGGTGAATTTTAAAACATCCGTAAAAATTTTCAAATTGTTAATACAAATTGTTTAATCCAAATAATAAATTTATTAACAGGTTTCGACAAAGTGTCACCATCTTCAGTGATACACGAGTTACAACAATAAACTTATAACTGGGAGTTGTAACTACCATTATTTAATTTATACTTGGTGACTGGTGTGTTCATAGCTTAACTTTAAATAAATTGACTTTGTGTAAAATACTGTTTCACAATTTGCTTTATTATATTTTTGTTCGAAACCTACTATTTTAAAATCTGTATTTTTTTAGTTGATTTTCTCTAAACAGAATACCTGAACTTATATTTGAAACTCTATTAACAAAGGAATACAACTAAATCCTTTAAAAAAAGTTCAATCAAAGAAACTATCACCTTTTCGCATATATAAAATAATTGTAAATGTATTTGATAATGACATCATATTTTTAACATACTTGATTAGTTCTAGAACCGTTTTTTATCTTACTGATAAGAGCAGAGTTCTATACCTTCAGTTTTAACAATGGAAACTGATGAAACAGAGTGGAAAGTGACGCAACACAAGTTTTATAGGTTAGAGCCAAAACGCAGGCACAACTGGATAGACAACAAACAGTACAGCAACAAAACATTTAGTTACAACAAAACTTGTGATTTTATAAAACATGTTGTTTTAATTATCTTATAAATAGGAGAATTATTGTTTCACACCCTAAATAAGGAGTCTAGGACCGAGGGCCAGTTGCCTAAAAACTTTGACGAGGGTAATTTGACAGCCAGAGGCTTGGCGGAGCGAGGGCCAGCCGGCTAAGGATCAGTGACCTGTTCTACTGTGCGGTGGGTGTGCGGGTGGAAAGGTTTTAATTATCGTTTATGTATTCCGATAACAGTATGATTATAATATTTGTATAATTATAATATTTCGTTGTATTATCACTTTATATAATTAGAATAAAAAAAAAACTAGAGGACTTACCTAAACTGTTTAGTCATAGTATTTTGCCAATAACAGTATGATTATAATATTTGTATAATTATTAACCTTAAAAACTCTTCTATAGAAATTAGTTTAGAGTCGTACTCTATGCATTTAATCTTACCCCTCCCCTGAATCACTTCCGCTCTGGGGAGTCGACTGGCCCTCGGCCCTACCTGGCTGTTTTGACAGTTTTATGACCCCCACGGCAAAAGATCGGCTGGCCCTCGCTCCGTTTTCCCTAAATAAGTCCTTCAAAAATTTAGAAACCCAAATTTAAGCTAAATCCCATAGAAAAGTCTTAAATTTGCAATAAAAATATGAATTCCTATTAGAAATGAAAGGCTGAGAAGCCAAGGGGTATATTATATAAGTGTAGTGAAGTTCGTTTTGAGAAAACTCAGTTTAAATTTAAACTGTTATTATCAAATCCAGGTAAAACCATGATCACTAAAACTAGTATATTAAAAATAATAACAAAATTTAATTTTCATCTTCTTCTTCTTTGTTACCCCAGCCAATATTTGATAAAAGTTTTCACTTGTACCCCTGGGCTGTAACACGTTCACTGCTAAGGACGCACATGTGAGCTTGACACTGAACACAGCACGCCAACCCCCATATTGGGAGAATTTTCAATACACAATGCATTGCGTGCTTCGCACGCCAATTTTAAGCCTATATGCTACGGACGCACGCTTTAAAATATTAGTGATTACTACGTAGAAAGGATCAAAATAAAAAATAAAGTAATTTCCACTCAATTAGGCTATAATTATAAAAAATAAAAGGGCACCTCCTAGCATAGGAAATACAAAATTTGCGTAGCAGTGAACGTGTTACATAGGTTACAAGTTTAGTAAATTACCAATGTAACAAAGTAAAGTGACTTGCATCACATGTATCTCTTGACTTCTAAGCTAAACAGTTCTTCTAAGAAGTATTTTTTTTTCGCCACTAGATCTCAGCACATGATAGACTTAGAGTTATATTCCTTGGCCACAAAAATTTTAAAGTGTTGAAGAGCCAGATTCTGCACTTAACTCCATTATTCAAAAAATGTCACTTGTACCCCTTGGCTTCTCAGCCCTTCAAATGTTATTTTAGAAAACATACTGGAAAATTTAGTCCACTTAAACCTCTAGTTTGTTCTAAAGCTACTAAAGTTTGCCCAAAAAGTTATATGTGCTAGGTTTAAAATCCAATATGGAACAAAAAACTGAAATAATATAACTCAGTTAAATTTTGTTGTATAGTTATCATTTGTTGTATCACTTCAAACATTTTATTGATCTTATTAGTGTGTGTATCATCAACTCCTATAAAAGTGAGTGTACGTCCATACGTACACACATGAGTAACATATAACAGCTGATTTCAAACATCATCTGTAATACTTAGACATAACCTCGCTTAAATTATACTTTGGGGTTATGTTTAACAACTTTACTTCATTACTTCAATCATTATAATTTCTTGTGAAGTTGATTTTTTTTTTTAATATGAGTTATAGAACTGTACCTGTATGCTATAATACGTTATAAGATTTGCTTTGAGGTTATAAACAGTGTATAAATACAACCTTTTATCATCAATATATCCGTTTATACAAATTTAAAGAAGAGATACCTAATCGTTTAGCTACGGAAACAATTGTATATCTATTTATAACATTTAAACATATTCGATTATTAATTACTTCACAATAATATTAATAAATTCTAACTCATTTGATCTATCAATATGAAATAAAAAGTGTTTAAAAGATAGAATTTTTATCTTTCTTTAAATATATTATAATAACGTAGGCCTAAGTAAATAAAAAATGTTTAACAAATAGGCCTACAGTTTTATAATCCTTATTATTGTACACATTTACCGATTTAAAAATCCCCGTCAGCATAGTTAGGTAGGCCTAGATAATGTTGTTTTTAAATAGTTTGTTTTTTAATGATGTATTTCTGACGTGTATCTAATTAATCTGCCTGTGATTTTTCACGAAGGCTTACTGTTACAATATAATACCCACACCGATATTAAAAGTTTTTTAAGCCAATGACTGATTTGCTACAACTAAAAAGACAGTGTTATCGACGCAAAATTGATTGCATCAAGACGTGTAGTAGTATCTTGTCAAGTGGGCAAACAATGGTATGAGCAAAGGTGTACCCACAAGTATACAAGAGATGGTCTGCACTACACCCTCTCTAATTAAAACCAACAAAGGGATGAGTGCTCAAGGAGTAGGCCTGTTTCACGAGTTATTTCATCTCCCGACGAGGCTCTTTAATAATACAAAGATCCTATTCTATGAGGAACATTTAAACAAACAATATTGTGTTTCATTAGGGAACATTGTGTTTGAACTGTGTAATAATAATTGTTAAACATTGAGTGTAAGGTTAACTGTACTCCATTCCCAAGGCGTTGTCTGTACTAACATTGTAAGGAATATGTAAGTACACATTACCGTACAGCGCATTTGATTACCTTTTACAGTGTTATATTGTCTTTTAATTAATTATTAACAACTGATACTGCTGTATAGAATTAGCATTAGTATAATTACTTTTAGTCAATATTTATTGGTTTGATTAGTTATTACCACCTTTTTATTGATTCACTCTCTTGTGTTTGTCTCTCTGTTGGGTACAAATTTTTCAATTTATTTGAACTCACTTTCCAATGAGTTAGCGACTTAAAACTTTAAAAATAACTCAAAACTGGATGACAATGCAATATTAAATCACTTTCTTGTTTGTTTGGTACAAATTTTGCAATCAATTGCAAACTAACTTCCCGATGAGCTAACTCGCTTCTTGTCTGTCTGTCTGTCTGTTCTGTTTACTGTTTTTATTTTCCAGGAAAATAACAATTAAACAGATTGATATATTATTGGTAAGTAGGTATGACAATTTTTTATTTAAGATATATTCAGGTGAAGAGAAAAAAAAACTGTAATAAATCTGAAATTTGCCAAATGTCTTTTTTACAATCTCATTAAGATGTTTTTAAAAAAATATATTGCAAAATTTCACACACACAAGACTAAAAATCAGAACATCATTATTTAAATAATTTTTTTCTTGGAACGAAGTTGTGGTAGGAGTTAACAAATATAAAATACAAGTAACAAAAAAATCATTACCAAATTGGTTGCTAAGGCAATGAATGTAAGTACATATTTAAGAACATGTGTTTTGGTTCATCAATTTAAATTAAGAGACAATCGGTTCCGTCCGGCGTAGTTCAGATATTATCGTCAAGCGCTGATATTTTAGGTTATCCCAAGAAAGTAATTTTAAGTCTAGGCCTAACCTAAAACTATTGTATGTATGTTGCCGTTATTGAGGGGGGGGGCTCCCTGTCCACCATATTGAATCTGATTCTCATAAGAGCAATGCTACAGAATAAGTAATTTTTTCCGTTAATTCGTAGAATAAATTTAAAAAAATTGTTTTCATTTTGAAGTCCTGTCATATGCGGATGTTGATTGCTGAAAACACATTTAAAAACTGTTTTATTGTTTTCATAAACGTATGATATAAATTGTAAAAAATAGTAAACTTTATTAATTTATTACTCAGTTGCAAAAAGAGGTATTGCGAAAAACCTTAGCAATCAACACCCACAATCTATTTTATTTAAAGAAAAAAATATAGCTTTTGTTTTTTGACAAAAATATGCTTAAAACTGAAGGTATGTTTACGTTTTTTAATATTGAAATTGGTACCTAATTTCGAGTTTGAAACATACCCACAATACTTTTAGGTTAGTTAGCCCTAGACGGATGAACCAACATTTTATATTTATTGAATAGTATAACGTATATTATAGAATACATTAGTTTATAAATTATATTTACAAAAAATCAACTTCACAAGAAATTACAACGATTAAAGTTGTAAACATAACCCCAAAGTATAATCTACACTGGGTTTGTTAAAGTATAACAGGTGATGGGTGAAATAAATATAAGTTACTCACGTACATATTTATAGGAGTTGATTTTAATACACACAGAGTAATTCAAAATTAGAGGGGGAAATAGTTAATTTTACAAATAATTTAAAAAAAACATGTAGACCAATAAAATTAAAAAATGCAATTAATTTGCAGTATTAAACAAAAACATCTGGGAAAATGTGGTGTCGTTACAATCAGCAGCAAACTCAAAGTGGCATTGTAGGATATATCTCACTTATATGGTTAACTTAATAATTTGTTACTTTCATTTAATTTTATTTAACATCGAAGCTTTCAGGGGTGTAATTAACCACCTACACCTTTCTTAAAAGAAGTTATAAAAGTTGTGTGGACAAAAAAAGGGGGATGAAGTGCACACATGTGGGGGAACTCCCCTAGTATTACAAATTATTTAATTACAACAATTCTTTGTAGGTAAATTATTCTCAAAGTAAAACTTAAAGAGGGGCGGTATTAAATTTTGCGATAATTTTAATTGTTTTCCTCCAATTTTAATAAAATGAATTGATGTGTTCACATATGTTTACATGTACACAGGGCGATTTCTGTAATACGGAAATAATTTAGGAGGCTTCCGTACGGTTTAAAATAAAGAAAAAAACTTCCAAAAAACAGGTCTGGAACGGCTAAACCAATTTTGCATGTTACTCGTCAATGTAAAAGTCTAGTTTAAACAAAAAATAATCAATTTGTTCCAATACTTTGTTTCAAAATGACATTCATTTAAAAATTTATTTAGAGAATAACTCAAAACTGTACATTTTTATAAAAAACTTCAACAGTAAATTTTTGTAACTCGTTTCATTTCCTATCTAACAGTATACCAACCTCTTATTAGCGCTTATTGCTGGGAGTCAGTGGTATGTTGTACTATTGTAATACATCAAAGTAATTAACCCTAGAACTGATAGGTTAAATTCTCTTGAATTATATAGATAAATCATGTTTTATATATCATTTTTTCAGAATCCACTCTAGCACATGATAATATAACTAAGGCAAACAATCAGTATCTATAAAATGTTATCTATACTATTATATAAATAATCTAATGGTTTCTGTCTGTGTGTGCGTGTGATACTCAATCACGTAAAAACTACTGGATGGATTTGAATGAAATTTGGCACACATATAGATCATGACCTGGAATGAAACATGAGCAAAAATTAATTCAGATTTAAGGGTTGAAACAAACCCCAAAAGAATAAATATTTATTATTATACTTCCATTAAAACTAGAGAGCAGGAAATTTGTACATTTATTTCTTACAAGATATACGTAAATAGTAAACCATACATTTGTATTTTTTAGTGTACTGCTAAGGGGTGAAAATGTAACAACCCCTAAAACAAATTAATTAGTACACTTCCCGTTAACTAGAGAGCTGGAAATTGGTACATTTATTTCCTACAATACATATATACTACGTAAATCATATTTGCATTTTATAGCGTGCTGCTAAGGGATGAAAATGTAATAACAACCCCTAAAACAATGAACATTTATCACTGTACTTCCCTTAATGCGGCGACTCTTTGGACCGTGTGCGAAGCCACAGGTACCTGCTAGTTGTTGATAAATGAGTCATTTTTTATTTCACAAAAAACAATTGTTCACTTTTACTTCCTGTATTTTGGATACAAATTAAATTAGAAAGAAAAGTCAAATATGAAAAATGTTCAATGTTCATTACGAAAAACAGGGCCGGTCCAAGGGTTTTATAGCACATGCGACATTAGGGTTTGGCACCCCTCTCTTATAAAATTGTCATTTAATTAATGGGATATGTAATAATTTTGTTGTTTATTGCAAATTAAAATAAACAATCAAGTACATTAGGTTTTGGAAATAAATGAAAATAATGTTTCGAAAACCATAAAATTAGGTGATCATATGTTCAAACTGTTTGAAACGTGTAATATATATGTTAATGAATAATGAATCTAAAGTATGTACTTATACTTATCTTTAAAGAAATTAACAAACACACACTTTTGTATGACATTATTATTACATGGCAAAATGTAATGATACGTATAATGTGTTATAGTGAAATGCACTTAATTATGAATAAAAAAAACCCTAAAAAGAAAATAACAAAAACATAATGTCGTATTTTATATTTACATTAAATAAAAACGGACTAATAGAATAATAAATATCATAATGAACAAACATTTAAAACAAAGTTTATATTTCAGTTTTAGGGCGACAAAATCAAAATGCCTCGCGATGGCCCTGACGAAAAAAATAAGTCTGCACATATGTAGGCCTACGGTACAGTTACATACAACACGAAAAAAGCTATTTCATAAAATCTAATATCACATACAGTAGCATTACTGAACAGGGCAACACAGCGTCTGGTTTTTTTTTCTTTTTTCTTTTTGCCGAAGTACAAACTATAACACAAATTTCGATTATTTTACCATAGATGTGTAGGATATAATCTAAAGAATTGATCAGTATAACGTTCATCGAGATATAGTTAGCACCCGAGCAAATGATCAGCTGATTAATGCATAGTAAAGAACGACTCTATCAATTCACAAACGTTCAAATGAGTCGCAATTCACGACCCCTATCGGTTCTAGGGTCAACACTAATTGAGATTGTTTAACTGTTACTCTCAGTCGATAATTTTGAGGGCTGTAAAAAAATTATTTTGAACCTTTTTATAGAACATTTTTAGTTATTCTCAATTAAAATTTTGAAATGGCATTCAAATTTTCAATGGCCAAATTATTGGAACAAATTCATTATTTTTTTTTCAATCTAAGTACACTGATGGCAACATTTCAACTCAATCAGTTAAGCTGTACATTGGACCATATGATTACCTCACCTGAATTTATCTCAGCTCATTACAAAATCACCCTGTTGTGTATACAAACATCATCAAATAAGAAACAGGAATAATAGAACTTTCCTTTACCGTATGTCAACCTAATTTATCTTGAAACCCTTATTTGACAGACTCTTTATAAAATGAACACAAATAAAACAGTTTCAAATAGCTCTATACTAGACTGGTATTTTGTCCTCAACCACAGCGGAGCTGAGCATGTCCTCTATTTGCGACCCGCATGCACTTTGAATAAAAGCACGTAAAAATACTATCAAATCAGTTAAACATAACAACTGCACATATAATTATCAAACCACACAGCTTGACAATATAAATAAAAAACCGTTGACTTGGCAACAAGTGAATTGCCCAAATACTAACACAAAAACTATTAACGTACAAAACAAACCGCTGCTAGCGTAAATATTAATTATTGTCAACCCGGTTTAATAGTACAAGCCTTCCTCAGTGAGGTGAGAGTAATTAGGTTCCCGACATTAAACAAAAGAGGGGAAAAGGTCATGTTGAAGGTGAAAGAATAAGGGTGGTGAAAGAGAAAGGGAGGATAGAGTGGTCTCGTACATAAAAGCCTTGCCTTAGTAATTAAACACGCAGCAATGAGAAATGCTTAGCTTCGTGTAGCAAGATGTTTTCTAGAGGTTGGAAAAGTTGCTTTTACTACAGATCAAACGCACAAGGGGGTTCCACTCCCTGCTCGCTTCGCTCAGAAACCCCCGTGGCTGAGTATCCTCTGATTCGTGGAAATGACGATTGATTAGAACAGAGGCACCTGGATCGGGGAAGGGTGATGGGGGGGGTAACGGTGACCTATACATAATGTAACACAGAGACCGAAATAAACACACACAATAATTGGAATTACGGTGTGCGTTGCAATTTCACCATTAATATTAAAATAATAAAAAGTAACTATTTAAAACAAATTTTAATAATGCCAACAAAGGAAACATTATAATATGTAACATTTATAATGTTTAAATTATAATACAGTAGGCTTTTTTCGATGATTTTTGTTTGTGTGTGTGCTTTTACCTAACCTAAAAAACTCTTGACTGTGAAAAATAATATTTTTACCTCATTCTAAAGTTGGTTGCTGCGATATAAATAAAATAAATAAGAAATACGTTTTGGTTCAATATAGGCCTAACATAAAAATGATTTTTGATCCAAATCAGTTATTTTATTATTAATACATAACAACAGACGTTTTAATTATAATACAGTAAGTCATTTTGTTTTTCCTAATCTAAAAAAGCTGTTTGTAGTGAAAAATAATAACATATTATGTTTTTTCCCAATACGAATACTGTTATTAATTAATATAGGCTAATTACAACTTACCATCGTCAATAGTCAACTTGTCGCATAAATTTCAAACGACGGCCGTTTCAGTTATTCAGCCATTTTCAAGTTAAAAATTAGTTGGAGAAATAACTATAATAATCAGTGCAGTGCGAGAGACAGTGGGCCCACCGGACATGTTATTTCTTATAAGTGAAGTTTTTGTATTAATTTATTCTAAACGTTTCTGTGAAAATATGTTCGGTGTTCTGTGACAACGGAGTTATTTCTCCGACAAATTTTCAACTTGAAAATGGCTGAATAGCCGAAACGGCCATCGTTTGAAATTTATACGACAAGTTGACTATTAATTGATGACGTACGGTAAGTTGTAATTATATTAAAAATTAAAAATAATAAACTGTTTCTAAATTATTGCTAAGTTGGTTGCCACGGTAATGGATGTAAAAGCATCAACAAATATGTGTTGCTAAGCAATTGATCCGAATCAGCTGCTTTATTTGTTATAGGGTTGACTGTGAACCCCAAATTTTCACTATGTTTAGCTTTAAAATCAAAATATTGCAAAAGCCTTTCTTAGTGTGCATTAATTAGTGTGCATAAGAATAGCGTACCTTTAAATTTTTGTATTTTAAGTGTAGATGTTGCTCTACATTGATTCTATATCAGTCAGTCAGAACAAGGTTTTTATTTTTTATCGCTATTTTAAATTGCATGTAGGCTAGTAAACAGAACAGAAATGAATTGCACCACTTTTCCAACTATCAGAAAATTGTAAACAGAAATGTTTGTTTACAAACAATACGCCTATATTTTCCATACTCAAACAGTTGATTGGTCCTATATCAATATGGCACAGTTTCAAGTTTTATTTACAATACGAAACCATCACCATGGAAGAGCAGTCAGTTTTTCTGCTTACTCTGTGTTTTAGTTTTTTTTATATTTATATTCAGGTTCAAAGCTTCCCTTATTGTCTTTCCACAACGATAGCTATAACATCGACATCGCAGGTTATTGCTTTCACAATGAGAAAACATAAAACTCTGCGCGAATGCTCAGTTTAATACCCTTGATACTTGATTGACTATTTTGCAATCGGATCACATTTTTAAACTCTACAAAAAGCATAAACAAAATTGTATTCATAATGTAAAGTTTTATGTAGATCTGACGACAATCTCTGTAGAAAAAAACTTGGTCGCCTGTACAATCTATATATATAAAAATGAATTGCTGTTCGTTAGTCTCGCTAAAACTCGAGAACAGCTGGGCCGATTTGGCTATTTTTGGTCTTAAAATGTTTGTAGTAGTTCATAGAAGGTTTATACGTTAAAAAAAGTTTGAAAAGTTTCCCGAAAAAGTTTCAAATTTGGAAGAAACTGAACAGCATTTATTGTATGAACTCAAAACCATAGCTCACAAAAACAGCTGTTTGTATAAAAAGCTTATGTTTGTTTACATGTATTACCATAGCAACATTACTTAGCAAATTTATAATCATTTTAATACTCTTCAAAACCAACAGCTTTTTAAGGTTAGATTGAAAAACTATAAACAAACACAAATAAAAATGCTAAAAGAATTATAATTAAACTCAAACATTGTTTATTAAATATCTATATAGGCTGACTTAGAGATATGCTGCTTAAAATATTGTTTATATAAAATATATCATAACTATGAAGTTTTTAATACTTTTCAAAACATATTTTCGCTATCAATAATAATTATAACAAACAAATTATTTGACACCATGAATAACCATAAACATACACGAGTTTAAACATATTTTATTGAAAACTAAACAAACCTTCAGAATTAAACTAAATGTCATTAAAATATCACATTCGTAGCTTTATTTTGATATATATTGTATATTGTATATTTAAATACTAAACAATATATATCTTATACTAATTAGGCCTTTACATTTAAAATTACAAACTCTATTTGAACCAGTTTGTTACATCCTAAATTAATGCGGATGTTACAAAGTGATTCAAATATCTTTTCTACAACCCCCAGCTAATTTAAACCCTCGCTAAGAAAGGGTTAAAAGAAATTCGAAATTTTAGGGTGGTTTGGGGAGGGGGGTCAAAGTTACTAAAAATCCCTATAAGAACGAATTGGAATGAAATTTGGTACGTAGCTTCCTCTAAGGCCGTAGGTGCTCGCAACATTGTCAATGAAATTAAGTGAAAGTCAATCTTAGTAAAAACTATAAATTAAAACGATATATTTAAAGCTTTTTCATGTTAGATAGTAGTTTACAGGAATACAATTTTCAGTGCTTTCCTAAATATCGTTGACTTTTTTTCATGGCCACAGTAGGATACGCACAGGTATTCAACGAATACTTAAAAAGAATGAAAATACCAACAACCACGGGCAACGCCGTACGGGTCAGCTAGTATTCAATATTTTTATTTGAAACTAGGCGAGACCCCTGTGTGCTTCGCACGTCAACCCCGTTGGAACCTGCTATATGTTTTCATTATAATAAAGGTGTAGGATTAAAAATAACCTCAAAGTTAAGATGGTAAATGTCCAAATCAAATTATTTCGTCTATTTTATAACAGCCAATATAATAAAAGTTGTAAGGAACGACTCGGGTACAGACATACACTTTAATAAAAACCCAACCTAAAAGTTAAAAATACAAATAATTGCACAAAGTTTAAAATTTGAAATTAATGGAAATATTAAAGCAAACAGCTGATTACTGTAACAACAATAAACTTATTTATTTATTAGGCTATTTAGTATGACATTCCCTTTGCTGTAATATATTTAGTATAGTTTGTGTTGGTTTTACTTCTAACATAGCATTGTTTTTCAAAAAGTAACTTTTTGTCAAAACTTCAAAGCAATCGGCGAAGAACTTTCGTAGATTTGCTATTTTGAACAAACGAATGTTTACATTTTTATTTATATAGATAATTTTAGATATAAACTTTTGATCCACCCATGACAAGTTGAGTTCAAAAAAGTTAATACAGTAAAACTGAATTTTAAAAATAAATAATTATAGTTTTATTTACTCGTACCTAATAGTTCTTATATTTCTGTCGCACATCTCGTACAGACCAAAACAGAATGAAATTCAATTTATATTTATCCCGTAATCTTAACGATTTCAACCAAGTGAAATGTCATATGAGCAAACTCCATTTTGTTCAACACAAAAGATTTTCAACCGCATTGTGCTCTTAGAAATACTCTATGGCTCTCTTCTGAATGCTTCCATACTTCTTTAAAACCCTAAAAAGCCTACTAATTAATATCCCTCCCCCTCTTCCCCCGCACATACAACAGTAGGCCTATCATTAAATGTCTATTTTTGTGGTACCAAACTTGGCCCCTTTAGTTTAGATCATTGGAGTGAGCCTTTTATGTATATTAGAGGGTATAGTAATTATTGCCAAACTTTTATATTATTCCCCCCCCTCCCCCTGAGATATTTTACTGCAAAACCAGGTAGCCTTAGCCTATCTATAATTAAAATTAACAAATCATTACTTTCTGACACACGTTTTGCAAACTAAAAAATGTACTTCATTAATTTATCACAATGACAACTACATAGTTCCGCAGTCTAGATTTGCCCATTACCGGTATCGCACGCGAAACATTTGTGTGTTGTGTTTTTAATTGTTTTAACTTATGTGACGACCTCGATTGAGTGATTTGTGTGTTTTTGTACGGCCTGATGATAGAACATAGAATTTCAAAACCGTGGTAGCCTTAATGAGGTGAGTAAAACACCAGGAGATGGTAAACTGTAAATACAATATTCTTAAAATATAACTCATACCACAATAACATTTAACACTTACAGCATGACCCCTAGGTCGGCTGACAGGTTACAATTATTAAAATGAATGGAAAAGAAGTTTTAATAATTAAACTCCGAGACAAATAAACTGGATACTTGCATAAATATATTACACAAACTTATTGAAATTTCTTGTTAATATAATTCTCGGAAATCTTAAAAAATATTTTAATTTTTTAAAGTATTCTTTAAATATACTATATTTAGCGTTTTACTAAATCAGAATACTAATACACACAGCAAATCCATTATACCGTAATGTGCAGACTATTAAATTTATAAATATTCAGCGTACAGAAATTCCCACTATCAGATGAATTTTTGTTTAGCATAAAATATGAGTCCAGTGCGTGTTGTACACGTTGCATACCATAAAAGTATAATTAGCTTATAATGTCGCATGCTAGCCAGAGTTAAAAAGAATAAACCAGGCCTTTAAGATTATTCTGTATAAGTTATCAGATGTGAGGTAGGGATTGCAGTCAATACCTTTGATTTCCTGACCAAGTTTGTTTGGAGTTTCCAAAAACTTTGACAATTTACCAATGGTCCTAATAAAGTTCATCAATTTATTTATAGCTAATTACTCAAATTATCTTAGTGGTTTTACCAACTAAACTATGACTATTTCATGAGAGTCTTGAACGGACACGGTTAAATTCTTTTGAAATTCAGAAATATAAACTAAGAGCAAGGTTTCGCAGTGCCGGCAGTCCTAAAGTTTTTAGCAAAATGATAACACATTAAATCTTAATTATACTCAATAAACCAAATATACCGGACTACGAAACCAATAACATTAGCTTTAGCAGGAATAAATTTAAAATGTGTAAACCCCCGAAGGGTCTAACAGATTTTCTTGAATCACAGCTATGAACACTCTCGATCAAGTCACCTTTCAAACAAAAAAAAAACTAAATCAAAATAGGTTCATCCGTTTGGGAGCTACGATGCCACAGACACATACAAAGACGCACGGGTTAAACTTATAACATCCCCCTGTTTGCGTCGGGGGTTAATAAACAGTTGTTGGTGAGGGTAACAGCTCCCAAAATACAATTATCACACAACACATAAATGTAAAATACATTTTAATGTTTTCAGAAAATTTTGGATTCATTAGTTTTTCTGTTTAGGACTCTTGAGTATGTTCTTTAGCAGACCTTTCTCAGACATTCTTGCAAACAGAGAAGACTGGAAAGGAAACGGCACTCCAACTCTGAAGATGGCACTACAAAGCGTTGAAACGTGTTAGATGACAATAGAAAAGAAGTGGAAAAGGATTGTGTACAGCAAGTAGAAATACTACATATTATATTTAACTAGTAGGCCCCCGTGAAAAATCACAGGCAGATTGATTAGATTCATACACATCAGAAATACATAATTTAAAAAAATACTATTTAAAAACAACAGACTTTTATAGGCCTATAATGCTGACGGGGATATTTAAATCGGTAAATATATACAATTATAAGGATTGTTATAAGGATGTTAAAATTTTGTGTATTTATATTCATCATTATATATCTAACTTCATATTGCTAGATCAAATCATTTAGAAGTTATTAATATTATAATAAAGAAATCAATAATCGAATATGATTATATGTTATACGAAGATGTACGAATGTTTCCAGATATAAACAAATGGGTATGTTTTCTTTAAACTTGTATAAATGAATATATTGAGAATAAAAGGTTTTATTTATATATAGGCCTATTCATTTTATAACCCCAAAGCAAATCTTATAACATATTATAGCCTACATTATTTAACTCATATTTTAAGAAAATCAACCTCACAAGAAATTGATTGAAGTTGTTAACATAACCCCAAAGTAGAATCTACACTAGGTTTGTTTAGCATTACAGATGATGGGTGAAATCAGTTGATGTATTATATTGTTACTCACGTACACTTGCTTTTATATGAGTTGATTGACAAGCTTTTAACAAACATATAGGCCTAATTAACATTTTAAAATCTTTGAGCATCAATAAACTTTTATTGAGTTTACATAATGAGAACATTTATAATAAAAGTTTCAAGTATTTACCCATTTTAAAAAAATCTAACCATAATCAAATCTTTAAAGTTTTGTGAATTCTGATTAAACATTACACAAAATAGGATCTAATTGTAGACATACTGGCTGTACACGAGTAAACTGAACTGAAAACCTATTACAAAATACCGGAACAATTCACTTAATTTTGGAAATTACATTAACAACTTTTCCTCTTTGTGATACTCCTTAATTTTGATTGGTATGCAAATTCAAATAGAACACAGAAGTCTTCGTTAGAATCTTGTTATTCGTTTAATCTCAAAAAGCGATGGCGAAAATTAATTGAGACAAAATTCAAAGAAACTAACAAATTGGAAGGAATAAATTACTCGAGGCGCCCTTGTCATCTACTGAAAGAGCCTTATATATAGAGAGGGAGGGAGATCAGCTGATTGATTAATTGACATCCCTGCCTTAACCACTGAACAACCCACAATCTTAAAATGAAGCACTTGGTCGATAGTCAATAGCAGTTCATTTTAAATTGTAAAACATTGAAGTTGAAAAGAAGCTAAAAAGCAACCCGAATTAGAAAGTACAGCTTTAATTATTTCAGCAAACAATTCATTGCAGCATTCTTAATTAGAAGTTTCATTTGAGGTTAGGTTAATGATTGAAATGAAATCTTTGCTCTTAATTCAGTTTTATTTCCATCTACTTTGCCTCAGTAAAGATTCTGATGAGAAATCGATGCTATAATTATTATAGTTAAAATAAAGCAAATGATATTAGACTGAAATTAAATTTTTCTGTTCGAACTAATTTTTGGTATATTGTGTATTGTATAATATAATGTTTTTCTATTCTTCTTTGTAGTAAGGATCCTACGAATTTATGGGGTATCCCAAGGATAAGTTCTTGGGTCAGTACTGTTTCTAATTTATACAAATGATCTATCAACAGCAGTAAATGGGGAAAAGTTGATTCAGTTTGCTGATGATACTGCTTTAACCTTTCAAGACAAAACCAAAAACATTATTGAGCAAAAGGCCTTCTTACAGGTAAGTGCTACAAGACAGTATTTAATCGAAAATAACTTGTATATTAATAAAGATAAAACAATATTTATGAATTTCAGCTTAAAATCAAACCCTTACCAATTTTCTTTGTTGTAATAATTTTTTTATAAATAATATTGGAGTTTTTTTATAGTTTTGATGTGTTTATTACATAAATTGTAAAACAGACACACTATTATCAACAGGCCTTTACGAATGATTTACTCAGCCAACTCGTACTCTTTTACTGCCAAAAGCACAGTTTTTAGGGATGGCAAGAAATGAAAAGTTTCTAGGTTGTCTTTTGGTTCAAAGTAAAATAAAAATTTCTTTTCAAAATGAGTTTTGTGTACCATACACGTAATATGGCAAAAAAACCTTGTTACAGAAATATCTGTCTTTCGTTCTTATGTAAACTTTGCAAAGCTGCGATATATTTGTAATTCGTTTGTAAGATATGTCCATCTACTTTGTTTTCTCGTAAACTAGAATTGAAGAAGGTAAGAGTTTAAAGTACTAAATTGTTTGTGTAATTACAAAAAAAATAAGAAAAATACTACAGATACTGAATGTTAATAGTGAAATTAATATTTTTATTAATAATAATAATAATAGGCTTAAGTAAGTTTAAAATAGTAAATTTATAATTAACTCGGAAACCTCGTTTATTCGAAATTGATGGGATTAGACCCTTTCCGGATAAGTTAAACAAAATTTTGGATAAACCGATTTTGGCATTTTTTACCATATTACTAGGCCTACAGTTTTAAGGAAAATCAAATAATTTGTGGTAGAAAATTACGCAAACAAAAAATAATTTATTTTGTGTTTCATTTAAATGACTGAACAACTAAAATTGAGATTTTTATAAATTAACAAAATATATTTACAGGTAGGCTATTAAAAAAATGTTTTCAAAATTGTATCGGGATAGTCAGAATTTATGGATAAACTAATCTATGGTATTATATAAAAATCTAATGATGTCTGTCTGTGTCTGTGTTACTCAATCATGTAAAAACTACTGGATGGATTTGAATTAAATTTGGCACACATATAGATCATGACCTGGAATGAGACATAGGCTAGAATTCATTTATATTTAAAGGTTGAAACAACCCCTAACACAATAAATATTTATTATTATAATACTTCCATTAAGACTAGAGAGCTGGAAATTTGTACATTTATTTCTTACAAGATATAGGTATATAAAAAGTAAACCATATTTGTATTTTTTTAATGTGCTGCTAAGGGGTGAAAATGTAACAACTCCTTAAACAATACAAATTACTTATTATACTTCCCAATAAGATAGAGAGCTGGAAATTGGTACATTTATTTCTTACAATACATATATACTATGTAAATCATAGTTTCATTTTATAGCGTGCTATTACTATGAGGTGAAACTTTGGAAGCCACTGGCGTGTGTGAAGCCACGGGTACCTGCTAGTTTCAAATAAACAAGGTTTTAGTGTAGGCCTATATGTATATAATATGAGAAATGCCTATATTTATATAATATGAGAAATATATGTAAACAATAAAATATAATTTAGAATATGTTCACCTTTACAGATATAACCGTCAAATAATTATAATGAAAAAAAATAAAATCAAGATAAATGTGTTACTAATAGCTCTTTGATAATTTTTTTCGATAATTTTCTGGGCCTGTTCAACAAACGCAATCCTAACACAGTACAGCAGCCAAATAAGACAAATATATTTCCGATAGCCTTTTCAAATTAAAAGCATCTCAATTTCTGTGAAAGCAGAATTAGACGTAAACCAATAAAGTGAGCTAAATGTACTGTTGCAAGCTTTACAATTAAAATCCCATTCTTGTTGGCAAAGTAATGTCTCAGGTTAAAAGCATTCAGACAGTAAATAAGCAAAGTGATTGGCACATTGCCTGCCTGCTGTTGCTTGCGCTACTGTTAATTAACTCTGATCAACTAGGCTTTGCTACAAAACCATATACAATCTTATACGTTTAGGATTTTGTAAAAAAAAGCTCAGTTTGTTTGATTAAAATTTTGCCTTTAACATTAAAATGTTCACATTGACTTGTAAAAATGTCCCAATACAATTCAAGGCTACTCCACCAACTCAAGTATTTTTTTGAAATTTTGTACCTACTGTGCAATGGTAGAAAATACCTAAAATGTCAATTTTCCTCCATTCTTCACCAACTAGAAAGTTTTGAGTTAACCAAAACATTTGACTAAAACCCATATTTGGGGTTACAACCTTGTAAGGAAAAAAGCTAAACGCTTTGTTCTTGGTTGTCTAATAAATAAATTTTACTTTTTTTTAATCAATTTATTTCCTTAAACAAAACATAAATTATACATACAGTGTGTTCGAAAAGTCCCGGATGT
Organism: Philaenus spumarius; assembly: GCA_018207615.1. Taxonomy (NCBI): domain Eukaryota; kingdom Metazoa; phylum Arthropoda; class Insecta; order Hemiptera; family Aphrophoridae; genus Philaenus; species Philaenus spumarius. The sequence goes on from JAGFPH010000732.1 coordinate 199,211, forward strand.
GCAAATTTCACTGTTGTTTTCTCTTGAAATTCTGCATCAAAATGGTGTATCACATGACCACGTTAACATTTAAAAAAATGAAGTTCATTCCAAGATGGCGACAAAAATTTCAAACTCACCAAAAAGTAGTTCTTTAATAATTGTGAATAACTGCTTTTATTTCTATCTCATTAAGACTTGTACATTTTGAGATATTAAACCGTTCCGGGACTTTTCTAACACACTGTATATATTATAGAAAACGTTCCCATTTAAAAAAATGAAGTTCATTCCAAGATGGCGACAAAAATTTCAAACTCACCAAAAAGTAGTTATTTAATAATTGTGAATAACTGCTTTTATTTCTATCTCATTAAGACTTGTACATTTTGAGATATTAAACCGTTCCGGGACTTTTCTAACACACTGTATATATTATAGAAAGGAACAAAAAATGCCCACATGGACCTAAGCCTGTGAGTGGGCAAGAGTCGCTCAGTATGCACAATGGATATTAAATTAAACAATTAAAAAGATTGCATTAAACACTATCTTGTCGAGCTGAGTCTAACAAAACTATGCTACTAACAACTATTATTAGGGTTTCCATAGAAGTTATCCCTGCCAAACTAACATAAAACTAAGATGTTAAAGAATAAATACATATTGGACCTTATGCAAGCAGTTTGTATAACGGTACATATCAGACAATGAGGGAACGATAAGATTAGTATCTATCTGTAAGTAGATAGATAACCTGCTCGACTGCATCCCTTCCCAATTCAAACAGCCATCCATTAATAAGCCTTTTAAAAAATAAATAACTTATAATTTTTTAAACAGGCGTAGCTTGCCCGGAAGATTTTGATACAAAACTTTTTGTGCTATATAATGCGAGTTAGTGACAGAAAACGTTTTTATTAGCGTGTTAGATCTTATCCTGAAGAAATTTTCAGAACGTGTTCATGATCAGCTTTTACGAAAATGTTATTATAATTTTGAAATATATAAATGGCCAATGTTCTTACAAACTATTATTGTCTTACACTCAGTACTTTAAAAGCATCAAAAACAGCACTTGAGGAAAAACTTTGGTTTTTTTCAAAGCCGTTTTTAATATTGCTTTCTGAATTAAATTAAGTGGCTCAAGAATCGAACTGAAAGCCCCACCCCAAGCTATTATGCCGTCCATAAGCAAAGACTGGCAATACGCCTAGTACGCTAGTTTAAATTCGTAAAAATCTAGAGTTGCCTGAAAACATAAATTAATTTTCTAGTTTTTTGTTTTAAAAACTTAACCTGTTCAGTCCATTCCATTCTCTAATCGAACATTACTCCTAGATATTTATAGGACTCGACCTTCTATGTTTTTACATAAAACATGTATTATCAAGTTATTCACCACGTGTGTGCAATTTAAAGCTATTATTGTTGATATCTGTCTTTGTCCTTAATGAAAAGTGTAGGTACATTAGGTGATAAAAGGTTTAATGGCCCCAATAACTTAATGACTTCGTGTCGCAATAAATTTTATTCGAAATGGATAATGATACCACACACAGAAATTTGGCAGTTATAGAGCAACCATATATCAACAACCAAGAGAGGCAGGAATGGCCAACAGGATAAAAGAGCTTCACCAGTTTGCTAGAGTTAGAACGACTGAAAAAGATACGTAGGTTCGAGCCTATTTATTAGAACCGATTTACCAGACGTCACTGCACTCTTGGCTCCATTAGGCTATCTGGTTTACAAAATACAGTAATCAAAACCCAAATTTTGAGGGCTGAAATTTAAAACCCTCTAAATATTTTCCCTCAGCACAAACAGCGTCTTATAGATGGTTATTGTTTAAAAAAATGTTTTACAGGGTATGAAAATTGGTAGATTTTACTTATTTTTTTAGATTTCATTTTCAAGGTATTATTAAAACATTTACTCGAAAACCACTTTCAATCTTTTATTTTTTTAATTCTAATACTAATTTTGACAAAACTTGGTATTTGTATTTTTACATATTTTACAGAAAATCTATAGCGGATTGACTTTTTCCTATTTTAACTGGACTAAATGTCTAGTCTTTAAAAGATGAAAAATTCTCACAAAATACTACTATTGGTCAAATACATTTTAACCACAAAGTTGTGTGTGTCTTCAATGACACTTGGAGCTAAAGCTAATCATAATTTAGACCTGTAACTCGCTCATAAATCAGAATTACAGTTAACCTGTTATTGTAATATATTATAGACTAGAATGGAATTCATTTTTAAAACTCCTTATAGGTCGTGCTAACAATTAATTGATCGAACCTAAAGGCTGATGTAAAACACCCAGGAAAAGGACCTGAATTGCTAGAAGAATGTTGACTTTCTTTACCTAAAAAGAAAAGGCAAATGTTTTCAAGAAATGATTTGAAACTACGATGGCAGGAAAATGGAGTTCAATATAACAATTTAGGTAGCCTAGTTAATGTTTTTTGTGTTTGTCTGGGTTTAGCAACAATTCACCAGCTTGGCAACATAGTAGTTTCTGGCAGTAGATCTAAAATACTCTCATTGGTGACTCAATGTTTGCTACAATTCTAAGCCGCTAACAATTTATAATCTTTGTTTATATTTAGTGTTGTCAACAGATTAGAATATTTATATTACGACGAACATTATCAGATGCAACACGAGTCATGCCAGTGACTCAATTGCATTCAAACCATTTCAGAAGCACACAAATGACAAAACCTGGAACATGTGTATACAAGTAAAATTTTAACACCAGACTTGCAAACATTCACAAATTAACAAACTCGGTAGGATTTTTAACTGTGAAATGAGTGATTTGTAAATGATTTACAAATTGAGATGTTTCCAGCTTTACTCGAGTTTCCAAATTAAATATAAATAATAAAATCTCCCCTACTAAAATTCACCACCAATTGAACTGTTTTTGAAATCATTCTGTCAACTACCAATGTTACGTCTACAGTGGTTTTACACAGTAACGAGGTCTTTCTTAATTTATTGCATTTCTTTTTTTAATTTGAAATGTCATGTTAGAACCAGGTGAGTTGACATATATGCGACAATGTCAGAGTTACTGTTTAAAGTGTCTTACAGTGCCACTAGGCCATCAAATTTCAGTTTTTTTTTTTTTTTTTTTTAGAATAAACTCCTTTATACACTTTGGATATGGGAGGAATTAAACTTTAACTGTAGGCCTATTGTTGTACAGATGATTTATTAGCGAATTTCCATAGGAAAAATGAGCTATTGCAGTGGCCCTTATGGTAAGACCCAAGGTCAGGAGTAGCAAATGAGCATCGATCATGGTCCCCAGAACATGTTTTGGTGTGTCATTAAAAATCATGTATATGTATATATATGTGTATAAATATATGTATATATGTGTTCGCACTCTAGCGGCCGCATTTTAAGTCCGATTTGGTCCAAATTTGGTACACTTGTTAGTTGTCTACGTCACTCGGACGAGTTCATTAGCCAAAAAAATCAATCAACCGGAAGCACGCTTTTTGATCAGAAGTAACTATTTTTTGAGATTTTCCCTACGAGAATAGTGTGTTTTAGAGTTTCTTCTACAAATATAAATGTAGGATGTTATCTGCACATTTTGTTTTTTTACATCTTACAGCATGCTTGGTTCCCCCAAAATCGATCAAAACGTAAAATACTATAAAAGTACCCGGTACAAAGCCATGTGGTGGATTTTACCGTGGGGTTGGCATGCGAAGCACGCAATGCTTTGTGTATTGAAGATACTCCCAATATGTGTATTGAAGAATATACGGAATGGCGTGCGGAATGGCCTATAAACTTAACTTTGGAAATTTGCTTAACTTACGTCAGCAGTTCAGCTGTGTGGTCGAATTATTTTAATAGCAATTGAAATCTCAATCACTCTTAGGCAAGATCCCTTATTTAACAAATTGCTGTACTTTCTATGTTTCACTTTAAACTACAGGCTTCCCTCTAAATACTTGTATTTTAAAACCAGAGATGGTGGTTTTCCCCTGCTGAATAGGGACTTTCCACATTGCACAACTCCAGTAAATCACCAATATCAGTATAACTTCCTAAACTCCCACCCCATCCTGTTGTAAAGTATTCCTTCTCCCCTACCTACATATTACCCTAGAGTAGGGTAGGCTACTGATTGAGAACACTTATCAAAAGCCATAAATAAGAAAGGCAGGGAAAGATATATTCCCAATGCTAAGCCTACTTCCTACGAACTTAACGTATAAATGCTCTATCTGTAATGGTAGGGACATAATTGTTGGAAAGTCATTTTCTCCTCTAAATGTATTGATTTTTGAAGTGAAACCTTCTTGGCCCCTTGGGTTCTTTTTTCCTGGGTATTCGAAAGAAATCTAGCATACCGCCTAGATTCAATAATATATATCAAAGAGGTGGGTGGGGGTGAGGCATCTATGTTGACTATCTTGATTAATTATTATGTCAATTAGGTTATAATAATTATATTTTGTACTGGGCTTGCGCAGTCCATCATATGTTTTAATTAATAAATAAACCATATAAAAATGTGAAAACCAGAAAATGTTAATGATTTTAATTTACAAATTATAAAGTTTTAATTTTTGATAATGCAATTAATTTGAAAATACCCAAAAAAAAAACATGCTTTTTCATAGTTTTAAAGTTTTCACTTCTGTCGACAGTATAATATGCCCCCAATTGTTTTTTAAAGAACAATGATTTAATGACAACTGACGAAGCGGACATCGTGCTTTTATCTTCTGATATGTTTTACAAAATGGCTAATTTTACAGTGAACATGTTATGCTCATTTCGGCTTTCGAGAGGTTTTGTTTTTAAGGTAACAGAACCCTAAAAGAATCACCATCAATCTGTTTGTCAAAGACTGTATCGAATAAAGGAGTCACATTCAAATTTGGCATCGTTATAAAACACAATAAGCCGCATATATTCCACAAATCAAAACTCAAAAAAAATATTTTACTATAGGCTATATTCTGTGTGATAAAGTAGGTCTACGGTACGCCAAATGTAAATACTATTGTAAGGGAAGTTCTTTGAAAGGATTTTTTTTTTTTTTTTGAATAAAAACTTTTTTAGCTCTTTTTGGACGAGGTAAAATATACGATCTAGCAATACACGTCTTAAAATAAGAGTAAGACGCTTTTAATTTCGTCGATGATTTCTTCTTCTTCATTGTTTTGCACGCTACTAAAATAAACCAGAAGTTTAATGTAACAGCTGATCGTAAAAGAAGAAATCGTCGAAATAAAATAGGCAGTGGTAACTTCATAGGCTTAAACTCAATAGCTGTACGGATTTAGTCACGTCAAGCTATTGATGAAATGGATGATGCACTTCCTAACTTTGTAAGTTGTGTTAAATTAGTGTAATTGGGGGTATCTCTAAAATGTACATAGTGCTCTCATTTTGTTTTAAATGTATAAATTTGCTAACTTGGTTAATACGGTAATGAACGTAAATGCATTAAAGAAACGTGTGTTGGTTCAGTATAGGCCTAACCCAAAATTATGTTATTCAGTACAGAAGTGAAAACTGTCATGAATACATATAACATGTTGGTTATAATTGGTTTGATCCGAAATTTGATTTTTATCTTGACCAGAATTTAAAATTGAAAAATAACATAAACATGATTGTCTATGTTGACTATAAACAATCATGGTTACCGTTATTTTTTAGATGGTTAGTTCATTTTATTAAGCGAGTAAATGGTGCATTGAAGCATTTATATTATTAAAATAATGTTGGTAAAATATCTAGCTATATCCCTTCGTAAAATCTGCCCTTATTTTGTTAATTTATGAATGAATACATATTATGTACTTTTAACAACTCTTACCATATTTACAAATTAAATAACCTTATAAAACACAAATTTTAAGTTGACGATCATAATATTACAAACTTATAAAGTTTAAAGCGAATGAAAGTTTTAAAATACGAGTTTATATCCCTTGCCAAGCTGTCCTTTCCAGTTCAGCTACCCTTATCCCTTCTCATGCCATTGTGTACAATGAGAAGCCACCAAAGGGATGTTCTCACCCTTACTTCCCTTATTACTTTCAACCTGATACCTTATTCATCATTAAACAAATTTTATCAAAGAGAGGTTATAGGACCAAATATTAACCCTTGAGAATTCACATACCACACTGTTGGAATTACTGCTGTCAAGGTCAAAGTTCGTTTGCACCCTTATAATTTACCTTTTAACTTGTTTAGAGTACATTATCGACAGTGGGGACTTAATCAGTATTAAGGCTCCGCTGCACATACCTATATTGTAATTAATATAGGATTATAAATTTGTACGAATGAAATAAAAAATAATAGGGTAATTGACTAGATTAAAGCGCAAGAAATTGACACAAAGTTCTTCATGAGAGCTACACAATTGTAATAGAATTTTAATTATGACCATTTTTGGAGGAAAAAATACGAACAATATTTATTAATCAGCAAAGAGGAAAGCAACAAATACAAAATAAAATCTATATATATAAAAGTAGCCAAATCCACTGACTCACTGATCATGATTTCTCAAAAACTACTAGAACGGATTCGAACGAAATTTGGTATGTAGCTTCCTCTAGGACCATAGGTGCTCACTAGGAAAGGTTTTCGGAAAATTCTAAATTTTAGGGGAGGGGGTTTGGGGGGTCAAAGTTACTAAATCACGATTTCTCTAAAACTACTGAACGGATTGGAATAAAATTTGGTATGTAGCTTCATCTAGGGCCATAGGTGTTGCCTAAGAATGGGTTTTAAATAATTAGAAATTTTAGGGGGTCAAAGTTACTAAATCACGATTTCTCTAAAACTACTGAACGGATTGGAATGAAATTTGGTATGTAGCTTCCTCTAGGGGCGTAGGTGCTGATAAGGGTTTCAAAAAATTCGAAATTTTAGAGGGGTTTGGGGGAACAAAGTTACTAAAAATCCCCATAAGAAGTACATAGGCTAGGTAATTTATTTATTGGTATAATATATTTTTTGTTAATATACATTTAACTTTGATTTGTCTATCCGTGCAAAGCCGGATCGGGCCAGCCAGTGGAGTATATTAGAACGTAATGGAAAAATAAAATCAAATGGAAAAACTTGTTGATATAATAAAAAAAATAAACAAAGTAGATCAAACATTGATTTCTTTTAAGACTCAAAAGTTAAGTACATAGTACAAACGAAAGAGTTACTTAAATATGAACTTCACAAAGAAAGTAGACATTTTTTATTTTAACTGAGCCTAAAAAATCAAAACTTTAATACACACAGACAACAGAAATAAACCACTAAAAAACAGGTTGCATCAATCAGTGGACCATATTTTAAAGAAAATGTTAAGTTTTCATTTATTCATCAGAAATTAATGTTCATCACGCTTATCTACACAAATACCAAATCTCTGAAATATAGTAACGAGTTTCATTAAAATCAGAAAATCCGTTTAAAAAATGTAGAGAAAGACTGTACAAGAAAAAACGTAATACACAAATGAAGGTGGTTTCATGCTGTTAACTCAAGATGAAATTAAATGGAGGGGAACTAAATTACAAGGATAGGGAGATTGTGGCAATATGAAGATTCATGCATTATCCAAGAGTTTCCTTGCCTCTTCACATTGGCCTCTCCAACATACAAGCTCTAGTTCATATTGTAAAACATTGTTTACACAAATTGGTAGGGAGAGTAGTGTGTGATAATGTATGTTATGCGGAATATGATAAGGGACCTCTTGTCGCAAATTTTCCAAATTGAGTTTTTGTTATTTCTTTAAAGAGGGCTGATTTTTGAACAATTTAACACAAAAATCATAATTCTATGGCCAAATGAAAATTAGTTACGGAAAAAAGTAGTTTTGAGAACAACGCAATTAAAGTTAAAACATCATCTGTGTTATCAGCTGTTGATTACTTCATGCCAATGCCCGTATTATTTAAGCAGCTGCTTACCACAGAGTAAGCTACAAGCTTGCATTATTAATTAAGGAATTTTGATTCATTGTGTTTTTTAGTAATAGATATTATTGTCCAGATTATTATTAATATAATACTACAAAAGGTTGTTTGTTGGATTTTAATCCAGTTTTTGTTACATTTTTAAGCAGTCAAAGAAAAGGGCCATGTTGTAGGGAATGGTATCAAAAGAATCAGAAAATCCTTATATATAATAAGTGGAGCAGTTCTTTGTGAACACAACTCCTCCCTTATTTCTGGACCAAATTTAATTTTTGAGTTGTCAAAAAATTCGTCTCATTTTGAAGTTTTGCAATAAGGTTTTAGATGTCGAAAATTCTTATCCTTAATGGCGTGAGCTAATCTCAAAGGTCGGGTTTTCCCCACAAGATTAACACGGAACGAATTTAAAAACCATTTCTATACAAAACAGCTGTTTATAATAAGAAACAAACTAATGCAGCTGCTTTCGTGGATGTAAATAATGATGTTCATAGTAATAGTAATAATAATGTTTATAATAATAATTTAAAAACCATTTCTATACAAAACAGCTGTTTATAATAAGAAACAAACTAATCCAGCTGCTTTCGTGGATGTAAATAATGATGTTTATAGTATTCAGGAGGTTATAAAAACATTTCTATAAAAAACAGCTGTTTAAAATAAGAAACAAACTAATCCAGCTGCTTTCGTGGAAGTAAATAATGATTTTTATAGTATTTAGGAAGTTATAGGAACTCTTTTTAATAATGTAAATTTTGATCACAAAACCAACTTGTTTAGTTTCGTGTATGAGGATACATGTAACAAAATCTAAATGTTCACCCTACGGTAGACTCTAAATGATAAATATAAACTATGGTAATTGATAGTGAGTAACCAATATTAACAGCTGATTTCAAAATATGAAACAATTATTAAATAATTATAACTGCTGTATAAAATATACCTACAATATAATTTGATTTGAACATTTAACATTACTGTATTTACCTTCTTGGTTTTGATGTTATTATTAATCCTACACCTTTATTTTAAATAAAACATAACATGTGTTTTTAGAAAGTTTCATCGGGGATTGGCGTGCGGAGCCAATTTAGTGTTCCACTATTAGTAAAAACTACAGTTAGTTGCCTGAAACGTCGCCAGATTACAGGAAATGCTACTTTCTGAGAAACTGCAAGCAAAGTTAATCATTACGAAAAGGGACCTCTTGTCGCACCCATGTTATTTCTCCATAACGACAAGACGTCCCTTTTCTTAGACCTGACATCTGTTGCTTAGATACCATTTTTCGATTATTTCTCGACTACAAACTACTTTACAATTGATATTAGCTTGTAAATAAGGAATTGGGCAACAATAATCGATAACAAACCAAAATTCGATATTTTTGACCCTTACTACTTGTTTTGCCTGTACTGAAAATTTTACTCTCCCGACAAGAGGTCCCTTTACATTTTCCTCATCACATATACTGTTGTAAGAAATTGTGAAGTACCATTGCCTCATAGCATGATCATTGAGTTTGATTCTAAATATACAATTAGTCCTATACATACTTCACAGTAGCTCATATTTCAAACACAATTGCTAAAAACATAGTAATTATTATCTGTATGCACTAAGTAGGCACCTGGGGCCGGTCAGGGTGATCATCTGGCATTAATAACTGCCCGCAGTCGTTTTAATGATGAGGCACCTACTTGCATACCACTGGAGCATATAACTTTTTTGTCCAATTTGCAATTTAACATTTTAGTGTAGGCCTACATATTTGAAATGTTCGGAAAGATATAAAAAATGACACCAAACACGACATTAATACGTTATGAAACCTATTATTCACAGCTGGAGCCTACAATCAATCATATTACCTTATTAATAGTTATGAGGAGATAATTGCCGATTAATGAAAACAACTTCTACGCATAAAACATTTGTATTTTAACCATATAAGCATGTACAGTACGTGACATTTACTTGCATTGTACATTATTTAAAAACGTACATTAAAGAGTAATAAAGTTGTGTTTGGTGACACTTTTTAAGTATGTACAAAAAATGTGCAAATTGTAAATCGGTTAAAAAAGTTGAATCTCCTAGTGGCGACGTTAATAGGTGACTCTTTATTGAAACAGGTGCGGGCAGTTGTGAATGCCAGGGTATTGCCCAGGTCAACCTCAAGTAGCCGCTGGCTCAGACG
>JAGFPH010000732.1:209398-240937 GCA_018207615.1 Philaenus spumarius
TATACATAATAATAAGTACATTTTTTATTGAAACAGGTGCGGGCAGTTGTGAATGCCAGGGTATTGCCCAGGTCAACCTCAAGTAGCCGCTGGCTCAGACGCCAACTTCATATATATACATAATAATAAGTATATTTTTTGGACATTTATTTTTATTGGTTTCTCTCATCGCTGGATATTGCACACTCTAAATCATTCCCCCTCCTCTAATAACAAAACACACAATTTTTGACTAGGTGACATTCTGGTCTCACAAAAATATGTTTGCCAGTTTACAAGAAGCAAGTTATGACTCTCACTGACGATGTGACTGTTGTTAAAATGTTATGACAAATAAAAATTAATTTGTGAAAAACTGTCATATTTCATATTTTTTGGACCACATTAGAAAACAATTTTTTTAATTAAAAACAAGTAACTGTTATAAATTTACGCCTATATAAATAAAGTATAGTATCACCTGATTGCACAGTATGTTTGCAACTCTTATTTCCGCCAGCAAACATAATTTTTTTTAAATTTAATTTAATAAACTACGTATTACGCTCAAACTGTCACAAAACAAAGACAGACCGCACAAAACAGCATTTCCGGTAGCAACTGTACACAACCACTAAACCATGCAAAGTTTTATGAATTCTGAATAAAGGTGTATTTTATGGATAATTCAACACGCAAAGCAAACAAGGCATTAGAAATCTGAATTATTTTTTTAAATTTTGTTAGCTGAAATTTAGATCAGATAAGGCAGGCTAGAAAGAAGTTATTTCATAAAGTTATTTTAATAGTATTTCCTAAAATCTAAATTAAATTTTCTTTGCAGAGCAAGTTTATAATGAAACGAAATCCCAAACAAAAACATTTGCACGTCTTAATGAAGACCTTCAACTGATGAACCCATAGTTATTCTTTCTGGGTGATAATGTGTTACACAACATCTAGAGCTTACAAAAACCTCTATGACAACAAAAAAGATAATTTTTTTAAAGATATTTATAACAAACAATAAAATGTAAGTTAATATAACGCATGCATGAATTTGTCCAAAATGAGTGCACAAAAAATATCTAAAATGTGTATTAGTTACATTAGTTTCAAAGGTAAAAATTATAATAATAGCGAAACAATTTTCAAAGGAAAAACCAATTAAGATACATGTTCTATTTAACCAAAAATACATTCAACATAGAATTCAAGCCCTAAATGGTTCTGGTCTTACTTAGCGAGCAACACAAGGCACAAAATACAGTTATATAAAAAATAATTATTCACACGGGTTTGGGAGAAACAAAGATGTGCCATTAACGAAATGGCAGTTCAGAGGTGGAGGTGGAGTTTTCCCTGGGGTTCTGTAAATGTTTATTTCCCCCGTCTCTCTCTCTCTCTCGCGCGTGTGTGCCTGTTGTTGAGTAACTAAGCAAAACTTGTGACTATAGAGAGCACATAAAATCAATGGGTTGCAGCAGTCTGTTTGGGTCCTAGTCACAATTGATTTGCTCGCAAAGTGAACACCACTAATTATACTCTACAATTGATGTATCGTTGTCGCTAATCTTGCTTGATTCAAGCAAAAACCAATACTTTTCATTCAAGTTGGCTGTAAGATTTCCTTGTAATAATACAAACAGGTACATTTTTGTGTTGGATAAAAGGTTGACTGACATCCATATGCCTCATGAATAACATAAGCTATTATCTATATACACATGGAATATAGGAGTGGATATTTAAGTAAAAAAGAACATAATATGCTGCTTTAAGTAAATAAGAACAAGAAATTGCTTAATCTGGAAACCCCGATAGAACATCAGAAAATCCTTTAAATGAAATATTCTTTTCAAAGTTCTTTTAAACAAATAAGTTACACAACAATATAATTAAATATTTATCTACCGAGATATCAAACTGAAACGACCAAACATTATTGTGGAAATCACATGCTTTAATAGAACTGTGTAAAATTTCAATTCCAAAGAAGAAAAAACAGACAGAGTGATCCTGAAAGGGCACTGATGTCATGCTTGACTAAACTTGTATTAAATAAATTTTATTTAAATAAATTTATTTTATAAACTTGTTTATAAATTTTATAAACTTTGAGCTTGATGAGCGAAAAGAAATTATTTCAAAACTAGTGTACCCGGCAATGCTTCGCTATTGCTTGATTTTAGTATATAAATATATACTTAGATTAAATTTTAAAAACTCAATTTAGTATGTTGTATTGAAAAAATAATTTTATTGCAACAATCACGTTTGCCGAACTATTATTTTAATCGGTTGCGTATTAGGCTTACTGTAACATCCGAGACATACGGTCAAGTGTGGTTTTATTATTACTTTAAACATAAAGAATTCACAGCTAACTGGTGTGCTTGTCCAAAAAGGAGACCAGAGCCTTAAAAGAAATAAACCCGCCTTCAAATAGTGTCATTAATTATTTCGACACGGAGTGGACGTACGTAAATACAAAACTCTAAGCAAAAGTATGGCTCATGTAAATCCACCAATTACAATAAACAGATTGATTTTCTTAAAACTTAATATACGTAGGAAATCTTACCTTAAAGGAACATTTTAATTACTTTAGACTTGTAAAACCACCCCCAGGCTATATGATAACAGAACAAGAGACATATATATCCGACTGAAGTTGTAAAGTTTATGAGAAACAAGAAATCACTGGCAAGGTAGACCGGAGTGAAGAGTGCCATTAGTTACACTGATGACTGCCATAAATTTTCCGGGAATGTAATGTAATTAAATGCTTCAAACTAGGGGAAGTTTGTCTAAAGGCATGAAAATGTTCGGAGAGGAATTTACTCACTCCAATAGTTTGATTTGCATTCCATCCGGACGTTCATAGTTTCATTGCATCCAGAACCAACATTTAAACTATAATAATTTTATTTCTTTGAAATTTCAATTTCATTTACTGTTTTTTTTTTACTTTTAAGTAAGACTCAATAAATGATTGTGTGGAATAATTTTCCTCTTTTTAATTTCCTACTTGAAATTAAAAGTTTATTATTTTCTTAAGATTGTTAATTTTATTGATTTATAAAGGATGTATTTTAAAAGTGAGCTCAAACTCTGCGAAGTGGTTCTACTTAACATACTTGTGAAAAAATGTCCAGTGAATCCAGGTCCAGAAATACTTTGTTTTTGAGTTATACGTCATGTCTTTTTTTTTACAAAATACCAATTGTTGCACAACTGTTTATCACTCTACGGAAAACCAGTATGTTCTTTTGAGAATTTTCAAAATGGCGGCCGTCTGAAATTTTTAATGTAAACTATCTAAAAACCGCAAACTTTACAAAACATTGTTAGGTAGCAAAAATAGTTTATCTTCTTATTAACAAACAAAACGGTTTTTTATTTTCCCGTAGCTACAGAATTATCGACTAACTAATACACAATTTCTTATTGTTGTTTATAACAATACATAAACAACAATAATAATGCAGCAAGAATAACAGTTAGCCTTTTTTAATCCCGTAAATGTAAGTAATCGAAATAATTCTGCTAATCATTATGCCAAACTAGTCCTCGATCCGTCAAACTGTATGGGAGCGCAAAGCAAACGCAATTACAAAAATAATTGGATTATACACACCCACACACTTTTTTCTTCTTCAAACATTTTATGTGTACACCATTTTGGCAAAACTTTTGATGGGAATCATTTAAAAAATTCACACCTTTGAGATTACTTGTAAAATTTGCAGTTTAATAGAATTTTAATTCAAATAAAGTAAACTATAAACAACTAAATAATTGCAAACAAAATATTTATACGTTTTAGATAACTTAAACTAATAATAAAACTAGAAAGTATAACAAAAAATAATTATTGTACATTAAAAACGTTAACCAGTAATTGTCCAATTAGTAGGTGATAGCATGAAACAACGTTACGTGTGAGACGTAATTTTAGTAAAATCACATTAACTCGTTTAATTACCCAGTTAATCAGTTTATTACTTAAATATTGTGAATTAAAAGTAAGTGAATTGCTTTATTAAGAACTCAATCAGTTAAACAAACACTTCAAACAATACAATTTAATATTACATTATTTCATAATGAACAAAAAAGTAAATGTGTGCGTGCGGTAGTGGAACCCCCATCAGGAATGAAGTTCATTACGCCTTTTCTTCAATTCTTTTACCAGCCTTAACGGTAACATACACACATAATTATTTTAATCTTTCAATTGCCGTTTATTATTAAATTGTTTTTTATACAAATATTTTCTGTTTCCACGATTGATGTTATTATAATAAAAGGTGTGGAATTAATTACAACATCAAAGCTAAGATGGTAAACACAGTTAAATGTCCAATCTTTGTAAATACATTCAATAAACATAAATGTTCGTTCTAGGCCTAACCTAAAAGTATTGTGTGTATGTTTAATTTATTTTACCTGTCTTAATGGCAACATACATACAATAATTTTACGTTAGGCCTAGACTTAAAATTACTTTCTAGGCTTCAACTAAAACTATTGTATATATGTTGCCGTTAAAGCACATAAAATAAATTAAATATACACACAATAATTTTAAGTTAGACCTAGACTGATGAACGAACATTTTATGTTTATTAAATGTATTTCAGCGTTTGACGATGGTAACATCTGAACTACGCCGGACGGAACCGATCGTCTCTCATTTTATAAATTGATGTTTCTTGAATAGCAACTAATTAATAACACTTGTTTACGTTACGCATTACATTTTCTATTTGTTAACTCCTACCGCAACCGGCGTTAAGGCACTTTGTTCCAAAAAAACTACTTTTACTACTATGTTCATTTGTAGAGTATGAAGCGATCTTTTATCTGATTTAGCTAATTTTAACGTTCAGTTCAAGTAGAACTACAATAGATACCATTTAAAGTTTGAAGTTATCGTTTATTAATTATGGGTGTTCAATTTTATTATTATTGATTATATTCGGACATTTGATGTATCATTTGTGTGCTAAAATCAATAAACAACACTTCGGGAATATGAATCAACTCCCGTTTCAAATGACTAAAAACTAAGGCAACATAAACCAAGCCTACGGTAAAGAAAACAATGTGATACTACAATATGCCACTAACTTTAAACAACTAAATTATCAGCAAATTATCAGGCGTGTGTCTAAATGTTTTCTGTGTTTGTCATAATATTGTTGTTTGTTGACGTCTCAGTTTCAGCTGATATGTACTAGGTAGATGATTAATGTTAGTGGTATATTTTAGTTTCACATTGTTTTCTTTACCACTGGTCTCTAGGTTTGTGTGCCCTTAGTTTTTAGTCACTTGTAATAGTAGTCGATTCATATTCATGTATTGATTTTAACAAACAAATGATGGCAAATTTCCGAATAATCAATAATAATAAACCCCAATTGACAGAAGTAAAGTCTTGAAAGATTCGAACCAACTGAAAGAGACCAATTTTAATACTCTCTATTAATCTTCAGTTTTAATCTGATTCAAACATCCTTTGGGACAGTTTTTAAATATTATAAAACGATGGCATCGCTAAAAAAAAACACTTCCATTAAGCTATAACCAGAGTTATTAAGTTAATTCATTAAATTTCCTAAAAGCAAAGCTGAAGTTTATTTAATTACATTATTAAAGAATATGTATCTACAAATTGCAATTTATTAAAACTCTGTATTCAAAGAATGAAACTTCCATATTTTCCTTCGCTTTTAAATGCAAAACGGATAAAATTACATTTTGTAAACTTAATTATGTACAACAGATTTATCTAAATCCTTTATGGAATTGTTTTATTTCAACTGATTTTATGACAAACGTTCTCCATCTTAAAGCCCGGTCGTTCCGATACTAGCGTACACCGACCGAGTAAGCTCCAACGACACATGCATACAGTACCTACTTTCTCAGATACAAGGGGACTTTTTTAAAAAGAGGACCCACATGAATGTTCAATGCAAGTAAACATACTGTGACTAAAGACTATAAGTTAGAACTTCAGGCTATTTTATTTTTAAGTGCTTGCATTTTTTGTTATATAAAATAATTTTATTGATATTACTAATTTATATACGTAATACAAAAGTACAATAATTAAGTAATAAGTGGTACTTCAACATATACATTAGTTAAGTTTTGTTAGTTTTTGTTAACTTGACTCTATACAACATTTTTTAAGAGTGGTGAACCTCTTCTAAAAAAAAGACCCGATGTAAGTTCTTCAACAAGATGGAAGAAGAAATCAAAGTTGGATAGAGTTAGGCTAGTACGAAGCAGAAAGGTGTTCAACGTCTTACAGACTACAAAAAACTAGGCAACATTTCTCGACTCTTTTAGCTTCTCAATAACCGTATATTTGCAACCACAACCTTCCTACACCGTAAAGTTGGGAAGTAGGCTAATCACAGCAACTACGTGTCAACATTAATTCTACTTGGCCAGAGTGCTCTCTGAAAAAGTACTTAGAACCTTATTTTGTCACAGTACTTGACTTATCCAAGTCAAACTGATTTAAAAAAAAGTAAACCTACTCTGAATTTTCTAAAAGTAGCTTCCTTTACCAAACGAATTTATAAAACATCAACTCTCCCAAAATAATATACTTATTTACAATGAATGACTGAATTATTAAAAACAACTACGCCTATGCCTACTTGAAAAAAAAAATAAGACTTTCCGTACTTTCCCTTTACCGGTAGTACCTCAAAACTATCGTTCAGTTAGAACAAATGTAACTTTAATTCCAATCCATTTATTGTTTGTGGCTGGTTTACTGCCGACATTGAAAGTAAGACATTAAATTTATGACTCTAAATTTCTCTTATAGTTATGGCCACTTGACCGCTGTCTCCTCCATAAGGCAGTCGAAAGGAATGATAAATGCTTCAATTCCATGTACCTTGCCAAAGAAGTCCATTCCCCTTTCCGACTCTCCATTGTCACAACTAAGTACATATATCTTTGAATCGATTCAACTTGTTTCACAAAAACAAATTATTATGACTTCTATTTTATCCACCTAATCTATACCTACTAATATTATAAACAGGTAAAATTTAATGTTTCTTTTTATGTAGGGGGTAACCTCTGGAACTAATGAACCGATTAAAAAAATAGTTTTACTAATAAAAAGCTACACTATCCCTGAGTAACATCATAGGCTATTAATTCATTTTGATAAAAACATTTTTTATTGAAACATTTGTAAATTTAGTCTGAAAATAACTGTTAGGTTAGGCCTAGACTGATGAATTACCATAGCAACCAATTGAATAAAATAACAGATAAAACAGCTGTTTGCTCTAATATTTCCAGTAACACCTGATTTCACACTTTGAAGCAACTATTTGTATTTCTAACTTTTAGGTTAGGTTTTTATTAAAGTGTAGAACTGAGCCTTGCTGGTTCTTTAAACCTTTATTATAATTGCTGTTATAAAATATACGAAATAATTTGATTTGAACATTTAACATTATTTAGCATCTTAGCTATGGGGTTATTATTAATCCTATATATCTAGTAAAGAAAACTGGCATGATTATGTGCATAGAAGGTCCCAACGGGATTGGCGTGCGAAGCACACAGGGGTTTCCTCTAGTGAAATATATAAAGGTGGATAAGAATATTAATTCTTCCAAAAACAATAGTATAGCCCTGATCGAATAAAAGAAATTCAATTCATTAAAATTAATAACGCAGTAATTAAAATTTAATAATAAACCTTTAAGTTACTTAGGTCCAAAATGCATTTTTGTAGGAAGAACGATACTTTGATCAATTTTACACATTTGACTGTTGAATTTGTTTTTCTCTCTGTATTGCTTTTATTTTATAATTTTCTTTAAACGTATTACTGTTTAAAAATCAAAATTGTTCAGGATAATTCCAACCAACTCGGTTACATCACTATCTCAAAATTTAATGAAAATTAGTACCAAGGGAGTACCTGTAAAAGACGTTCCAATTTTTTTGCACAAGTTTGGAAAAACATTTTTTAAACCTAAAATTTAAAAAATATGTTGAAATAATATTTTGAAATGTACCAAATTAATGATTGTGCGAAAAAAATTTGACAAAAATTTTATCAATTTTTCAATACAATTGCCGTAAAATATAAATATTGGTTCTGTGTTCCTTAATTAAGAGGCAATTAAAATACAATACAAAATTTGCACAACGATAACGTTCATAAAGTGTTTACATAATTACCTTACTCATACAAATATAGGGTTAAAATACTTTGTTTTAAAATAGACAAATGCTTAAAACATTGTACAAAAAAATATATCTCAGAACAAATAATTATTGAGCTCTACTTGATAGAATAAAACTGGAACACAATACATTAAATAACTCAAATATGTTTCTATTACTATATAATAATACAGTTAGTTTGATTATTGGAGCTCATGCATCACTGAAGACAGCAACATTTTTGTTGAAACGTGTTTGAGTTATTTAAACTTATTAGTTGTGATATTTTGTGTTTGAGTTTTATTCTATCATGAAATATGGGAATACTGTAAAAAAATTATTAATCCTTTGCAAGGGCAAACAAATACTAATCCTTTAATTCACACGCATCGGTACAACTATCTTGTTTGTTTGCGTAATAACACAGATGGTAAATCCTGCATCATCATAATTATTGTGTTATTTGCTTTTAATATGGTTGTTAAATTATGTGTGTGTAACTTATCATAAAGAAAACAATGGCAAAATATAGTTAGCAGAATGTTACTGTATTTATTTAATTATATAAAAGTATGTTTAATAAGTACTATATTTATATCTATGTTCTTGGTTTTCGAGATCGGTTCAGTAGCGCCTGTGTAGGTTTTTTTAATACACTCTCAGACAAGATAAACAAATTACAAAATCATAAATCTTTTAAAAAACAGCCTTAGGCCACTTTTGTTGACCGGATCATTGTATTTGGTGGAAGAGTTTAAGCACCAGGACTTTATTGATAATCCACGTCTTAACGAGGCAGTCATCATCACACTTCTGTGTCCACTAGTCATGCTATGTAATTTATTAAATATTTGTAATTAAAAGTTATTTACTTGCAAAAACCAAATCAAATTATCCTTGGTGCGACTGCTTCCATCATTGCCAAAACCGTGCTATTTTAACAATTTGCCTGTTTTAAATGTAAATGCCTCCGTTTAAATGTTATTTATACATTTTTTTATTTATTGTTAAAGAAGAAATTTATATTCCTGTTTAATGTCTCAATGGTTCTATGTGGTTTTGTGTAATTGTTTTGTTCTATTTTTTAAATTTTTTTGTTGACATTTTATGATGTTATGCAATTATACTCGTATTATTGTCTACAAGATAAATGAAATAAAATGTTCATTTATTCAATACAGTCGGTCAATCTGCAAAACCATAAAAATAATGTTTGTGACCTTGAAGTCTATCTTTCAAAACTAAGTACTATATTTGTATTTATAAATCAATATATTACTACTTTGTTCGTTATATTTGTAGCTCGTACTGTCAATACTTTTCCCAGGTAAAGTAGTTAAAGAAAACATAAATTCTATTGGAAAACTTAATTCATTTTATATAAGCCTATATGTTTTATTTAAGAAATAAAATGTTTAATAAATGTACGAATCTACAAACACATAATCATTTTATTAACATGGAATTTTATTTTTGAAGTTATAGGCATTGATAAACAATGAATATGAAACAAAATTACACCAACGCCCTGATCCCCAAATGATTACATTTGGATAAGCTAAAAATAAATTACAAAACATTTTATTTTATATCCATACAGGACATAAAACTGAAACCTCGCCTCCCCTCCCAACTTCCCCCGGGGAGGGCATAAAAATGTCAACCAAACCACGACTTAATCCAACCCCAAATAATTCATTTCTAAAGTTATTCACTTTATCTGCAGAGTTTAACTTGAAAATTGTTCATCAATAGCTAACAAGTAGGACTTTGACGCCCAATATATTTGTTGACTTCAGTCGGCAACGTCATCCGACATAGTGCAAAAATATTTTCCCCGACACAAAAGAAACAATGGAAATGTGTAGGTTGTGGTTTTCTCTCTGATGACACAAGCTTTTGACATATCAAAACATCGCTATGTTTGATGTACGATATATCACTCCAGGCTGAATCTGTCGGCATCAGTAGGTATTAAAGGGCAGTTTTATTTTGTTCCGACATTTCAAATATAGGCTAGAGTAGATGTGTGGTCTTTTACACAAATTGGAGTCAACAATCTTTTAACAACTAACAGTAATTAGAATTGATATAATAAAAGAAAAACTTCAGTATCAAATATGTCTCACTTTCTTGATGACTGGGAACATAATATCGGTTAAAAATTAAAATCTACCATCATAGTCCGAGAGCTGATGATGAATTTAGGGAAGGTATTTTGGGCAAGTTAAAATAACAAAAAAATTATATTTTATTAATTGGACAATCTAGAATCCTGAGTCAGGTTTGCGATTATTTCGCTACTGTGCAACCTATGACATTTGCAAAAAAAAAAAATTTAAATATGTTTTAGGCAACTTGAAATTTGTTTAATCTTTAATTTTAGCACCTATTTAACCCAGAAATAAACATCCCAGACTTTTTTTGTTTTAAAGTATAACCCAGACCCCCTCGATTATATTTAATAATTATACCTCAAAAATATACTTTAGGCATTCTGAAATTTGTACAGCATGTTTATTAAATAATATTAAAAATATGTGTAAGCGCCAGACGAATTAAACGATTTTTAATATTTTCCTGACACAAATACAGATTTTAAATGAATGCGACAAAAATGTCTTATGTGTAGCCATAAGTGCGAGAGATAGTTTATTGAGACCTGTCGGCAGCTGACGGGGGCCTTGGCTCGAGTTTACCATATAGCGCAGACTCTGTCCATGTATATTGATAATAAAAGGTTGTATTTATGTACAGTATATAACCTCAAAGCAAGTATTATAATGTATATTATAGCATACATTAGTTCTATAACTCACATTTAAAAAAAATCAACTTCACGAGAAATTATAACGATTGAAGTTGTTGTAAACATAACCCAAAACTACAATCTACATTGGGTTTGTTTAAGTTAAGTATTACAGGTGATGGGTGAAATTATGTGTTACTCACGTACGTACGTACACTCACTTTTAATAGGCCGTTGATTGAAAAATGAAACCAACTTTGTTGAAATTCCATACAGTTTTCGCGATATAATTCGTTTTTAATCTCCAAGTAAATATTCACTTTAATACATTCAGACAAAATTGAGACTTCATTAATATTCTCATAAAAACTTGTATTGTTGCCCCTATCATCACATAGCAGCAACAATTTCATTTTAAACCATTTAACATTCCTTAAAACGTGAAATTCTTACCAAAGCATACCGACAAAGTTTAACTGTGTAAACACAATCTAAAATATCTCTCTTCTCCTGAATAGCATCATTAAAACAAACACACCAATTGTTAATTTGCTAAGAAGCTTAGCCATTCCCGAAATAACCCTTTTACAGTTATAGCAGACAAAGAATAGACCTGGTAGGGAAACTTTCTTGCTACAGAAATAGAAATCAAACAATTTTAGAGACATATGCCTGTTTCCTTGGGAATAGTAGGCCTATTTAAGGTCATTAACCACGCATATAATGGGAGTGTTCAAGCAGTAATTCTTTACTAACTTGGAGTAGACCAACTAATTAGTACAAAATATTTTAACATTGCAAGTCTAACAGGCCAACATTGCATATACAGACAGTAATGCTTAAACCATTGTGCAAGCTAGGACCATTAGAATTTTTAAGGGGGCGATTTTAAGGCATTTCAAAAAGCGATTTTTACCTTTTACCAATATTTTAAACTGATAAAAAGATTTGATATTTTGTGATTCCCCCTCCTAAAGTTGTTCCACTTTTAAAAATGTGCACTCCCCTCCCCCCTATAATGTAAAAATAATTATTTTGGTTTGGGGGAATTTTGAGCTCTACGTTTTATTAAAATTAAACACACATTTTTAATGCCCCCACCCCAAAATAATACTATATTCCCCATTTCACACAAAGAGGACATTTCAAACTACGAAATAAATTGATGTGAAACAACAGTTTCAATTTTTTTTATTTACGTTGTTAGTTTACCGTGTTTGTTACCGTCAATTTACCTTGGTTTAGTATTTTTTTAGCTTTTTTCTTATTCCAAGTTTGATTTTTATAGGTATACTTGAGCTATCGTGTTTTCTTTTAATTTCAAGCAAACAAAGATAAATGACTGGAATTAAGAATAGTGATAAAGATTTTTCTTTGGAAAATAATTTGAGGGATTTTCACCATTACCTTTAGGGGAATGGGCACCCCCTGCATACAGATTAATTGTTTAACAATATTTTTTAATACAAATCCTTTCCAGATAAATAATATATGCACTTTTTCTTCAAAGTTATTGATTTCATACTCCGATTAAACGATGAAATAACATTTTTTTAAAGCAATAGAATAGGAAGTATTATTGTTCTTGAAATCAGAGCTCCATGCCCTAACCCAAGAATGTCAATTGCCTAGTATATTTCCTGTCCCTATGTGAAATTTTAAACGATGCCTTCCAATCTTGTCTGCCAGGGGATGAGTGGAAGCGTGGGGGAGGGAAAAACCAACCACTTCAGTCCGTAGTAGAACGTAAACAAGCGCTCCGTCTACCTATTCGATCGTGTGACAATTCATTTTATTCAACCAACTAAGATATAATTCAAAACTATTTTACATTAAAGTATTAAGCTGAACAATTTTAATGTGTTTTTGTGAGATATAAAAATATTTTGTAAGGATATAATTCCTAACGCTTTCATTGCATCGCGAATTAGTTTATAATTAGGTTAACCTGACTTTAAATTGTTATTTTGGTATGAGAATTCTTCTGTTACAAACACTATTAACAATGCAAACAGACAATGCAATTTACTGTATTGGGCTTGTAAAATTAGCGAATGATTTCAGATGAAACGAAATAAATACCGTTACAATAAATATGGGGGCAAAGTTTATTTAATCATGTAGGATTTAGCTTGAAAGTGCTTTAAGAATATGGTAACTTGTTATTTTGGAATTTTCTTTGAATGTTGCTCAAACTGCCCTCCGCCCCACAATTCACCTAAAATTCACCAGTACGACATGCTAACACATTGTTACTGATATAATTGTAGTAAATTTACTCGGTACAGAACTGTCGCCACACAAGTCTGATCTTGCCCTTTTCCACATTTTTTTTATCTCAAATTTAATGTTAAGAGAAAATCATGTGCATTACACATGAACAACTGCACAATATTTGGTAAAATTACACAAATATTAAATAAGCCTACCTGCGCTGACCGCGGTTTCAGCATTTACTAAGCAGCAGCTTTGTTTTAAGCTGCCTCTTAAATGCTTGAAATAAAAAGTAATGTAACTTTGCATACCACGAATTTTACAAATAACCGTATGCGCAAACAGAAAACAGTACAGCGGAATTTCCGAATAAAAGAAGTAAAAGGCGATGATAACCACCCAGGTTTTTCGCCTCTAAACCCAAAAAAATAAAATAAAATAAAATAAAAGAAGTAAAACAGATTAATTGACAACAGTCAGCTAATATTAGGTTTGAGCTTATCAATATTAAGGAATAATTAGGTTATCTAATTTGTTCATAGGATTATCATCTTAGTATGAATACAAATCTTAAGTTTCAAACATTTAGACAATGCAACACTAAAATCTTTTTTATTTCCAAAAATTAGATAGGCCTACTACTTTAGTTAAAAGGTGGAGTAGGATTAGGTTCACGTGTTTTACTGTCTAGCAACAATATGATTTTAACATGTTGACTTTTGATACATGTAAGAACATTAGAAGCTTTGATTAAAAACAGTCGACTTAGGATGGAACCCTTTTAGGACAAAACAAGACGATTGACAAAGTATAATGAGTTCTTTTGGAACTTATTAGGTACTTATTAATATATTTTAAATCTTAAATAAATTTATATTTTGTAGTTTTAGTTTTGTCTTACAAATGTATTTTAATAAAATAATTTGAAGACTAAAATGTATCAACCATATGAAACATTAGCCCCAAACATAACCTTTATAAGACAACTCATTTGCAGTAAGTCACAGATCAATTAGCCTACACTAAAAAGATTGGTCACACTCTGCCTTATAAAAATTGCTAAACAGCATTAAAATTCGGCGAGTCATCAAGTTTTTTTTACAGATTTTTGGGCAGCTAATACCTTGCACCATAAAAGTAAATATTTTTGTATCCTGGCAAGAGAGGAGAGCATCATTTAAAAAAGCTTTATTTAAAGAATCTCGCACACTGGAAGAGACAACGTACGAATTGAGGCGGCACATGAAGTCACCCCAGCAATACCAGACAGAGAAAAGGCCTAAAGGATTTGAATTAGCACACTCGAAGCAACTAAATAGCCAGACTACGTGCGCATTGTAGTTACCTGTGACTAGATGGGAGTTTTCGTAAAGTATACAGTCGCCTCCAACGAGCAACCATTCAAAGCATTTCTAAACTTCTTCACAATGTTAATTTTACAGTAATTTTGAGAAATATTACTGAAGAAAATGCTTGGGAATTATTTTCCCCAATGAAATCTGACCACAACAAGTAGTGGGAGCTAAATCTTTTGTAAAACTAATTGGCGTTACCGTAGGAAACAAACCATGATATGGAGTGGAGGCGTAGCTAAAAAAATATACAAACCCCCCAACCTAGCTTTTTACATATTTCTGTCTAAAACTTTTAAATAACTTTTTTAAATGTCTTTAAGAAATATCCTTGAACTACTACAAATAGTCAGTTGACAGGTTCTATATTATAAATATACTAGGCCTAACAAAAATATAAAATTATGAATGACGAAAGAGACAAAACAATTTACAAATAACAAAGAGCATTCTATATTTATTTACATTTGTCAACAATAATTAGGCCTACGTCTAGGTGATAGCAATTTAAAATACTAGGCCTAGTTTTGACAAATGTAAACTTAATGTTTTCCAAAACTTTTACATTCAGTCTAATTGAACACAAAGAGGGTTACATAAACTATACAAGATTTCAACATTGGAAATACTCAGAAAACTAGAAATGAATGATGGCCACCAGGCCGGTACCGGTACGTCAAACATTAGGCTTAAGTTGAACCTAGATAGTACTGGAATTTGATTTCAATGCGGTTCTCTAATCACCTATCTTCATTTGTATGATTGACGGAAATAGTAAAGTAAGCTATCACTTTTATTGATACCATAAGTTCTTAGGCCTACTATTAGTCCATCAGGACTAGGATTTGTGTAATAATGTAGAACTTAACTCAACTGGCTAAAAGTACAATGATCAAACAAGCCTTCATCTTTCTTCGGATAGGATAGGTTTAATCGTCTTAAAAAAAAAATTAAGTTAGTGTCGATGAGAGTGACCAGGAAAAGTGAAACTTTGTTGTAGGCCTATATTATATTCGAAAACTAGAGACTTCACAGAGCTATAAAACCATAGTTTACTAACAGAGATGTTAAAAATAAAACATGGTAAAAATAGAGAATGCTGTGACCGAGGTTTTCAAAATTTTGTTGATAGCCTATTATGAAAGAACATGTTAAACTGACTATAAAAATACAAAAATATCCGTGGAAAAAATATTTTAGAAAATACGAGAGAAATAAAACTCTAAAAAACAGAGGTTAACTTCAGCCAACTTTTGATACCTAGTTTTTTGCGCTAAATAAAAGAAACAAATCATTTAACAGGTACAAAAGGTAAAACAAAATTAATGATGAAAAAGGTAAAATAATTTTACAAGACGTTTAATAGTAAAACAATGTTGAATAGGATGAAATCCTTTAGTTGACTAACTTTGCCAAATTGATCAATATAGCATATTAAAAGTTTACAGAATTGAAACATTGTTACCTATATTTTTTTGTTAACAGTCTCCAGCCATAGTAATATGTTTCCAGTTCAAGTAAATCTAACATTTAATGATATTCAGTAGCCTATATTATTATAATAAACAACATAGGCCTACATAATTACAACACTGTCAAATGTACAAAGAGAAATTTACTAGAGCACAGTCCTAGTTGTAACATGCAAGTTAAGAGATATAGCCTATGCTAATATTTCATGAATTGACTTGTGTGACAAGTTTAAATTACAAAAAAACAAATTTGAATATGATACGAAAAAGAGGTGTTAAGTTCATTATAGAACTTTATTTTTATCTTGTTTGGATTAGATTGGTCGGTATTTCGAATAGCCTACCAAAAAAACATGTCTCTTAGGCTATTTATATTGCGTAAGTTTACAATATCACCACCTTGCTGATATCTTTGCAGACAATTTTTTTTTTAAGGAAGTACAAGAAGTCCTACCAACTTAATACTGTGAGAAACTGTAAGTACTTTAGACTACTATTTTTCTACGTTAGGTGTTGGCACATCGAAGGTGAGGTGATGGCGTAACCTCTCGTACAACAAAATATTTTAATTGGAACAGTCCTACTATGAGATTAGTTTGCTATCTAAACACATTCTATCAAAGATAGTAGGCTATTTTATTTATCGTAAGCCTAGGCTACTATAGTTTTATGCAAATCATTTCAAATGTATAGGCCTAAGCTAAATACGATTTGAACAAAAGTAACTTTTATAATTACATACTAATTACCCTACATTATGTTACATATAACAGCTTTTAAAATTGGGGCAGGCCTACTAGAATAGGGTACGAAGTAATAAATTCATATCGGCCAATATAAGCTTTCTATCACAGCTGTCAATTTGTTAAGTTTGAGAAACTCATACACAAATTTGTTTACTTCATAAAATTAGGTAAATATTGACCTAGGCTATAACTATAAATAATAGTAGGCTAGGCCTATATTATGGATTAACAATTAGGTCAATATTCATGAGATATAGGCCCAAGTTGTCTATACTTATGACTAATTGACCTAACCTTTAAATGAAAGAGAACTAATATAGACTAGGTTAGCATCAAAATTGAGTTACATTTTACAAAAATGTCACTAAAACTAATACTAAGGTCTAGCCAAAATATAACACTTTAAAATCTAGTGAAAGCACTAAGATTTATAAATATAGGCCTACTTTAATTAGGCTATACAGTAGGCCTATTAACCTTATTTATTTTATTTAATAAATTACGCCAAATAATAACGTTTAATAAATGGATCTTTTAATTGGCTTCAACTTGTACATGGCTATGACTCATAAGTCTAATTTATTTAATTTTAAAAAGCTTTTGCTGATACACTTTAAAACATAAACCTAACCCTACTACTGTAGATGTCAAAATAAAATATAGTACACATTAAATTGTTTCAGGCTTGAAAGCGATCATCCATCGAACAAAGAACCTCACAAGCTTACTTTGTTTTAGATTTGCCGACAGTCGCCAACCTTCTTCAAGGCTAGGTTAAATGGCGCTATAAAGAAACCACGTTGTATTTATACACGTTATTTTGTAAACAATATTTTACGAAAAATCTCAGCAATGGCATTTGTATGGACTCAATATGAAAGTAAAACTATATAATTAAAACCATATATTTAACTTTTTCAGTAACATATTGTAAAAACACATTTCGACATACCTTGGTCAACAAGCCGCATTGCATTTGGATGCTGACCCGGGTCCATAGACATTTTTTCTTTGAGCAGTTCGCGTACATATTCACCAGCTTTTACACCGTCAGCTTGGCTGGTTTCCATATCTCCCGATTCACTTTTCATTTGAATGTCTTCTTGAGACTCACTGTTATTAGTCTCAAAATTATTCGTCGCCGATTGACTACCGTTAGATGCAAGCCTTGCCGCCATTTGCAGTAACACCGGAGTGAAAGAAACAGACTTGATGAACGCTCGCAATGTACTCTGGGATAGACGCTTCCGATTTCCGACTTCACCTATGAAAGCGCAATGCGCAGTGGCAGTCCGCGCATGACATTTAGTACAGTAAATTCAAAAGTTTTGAAACGCATTTAACCTGGATATTATTGCTTTTTTGGTAATCTAATATGAAATAATTTTATTATTGATTTGTTGCGATGACTAGTTTATTTAAATTATTTTAAAAGTCTTAAAATATGAATTTGATAACATTAAAAGTAAGTATAGAACAATTAAAGAAACCACATTCGCCTTGATTTAAACAATTATAATCCAAATAGAACTCAAAGAAAAACAAGAAACTATTAACTCAACAATAGACTAGGCTATAAAAAACAGTTTTACAAAAAAACATTGATTGGAAGGAAGTTGATCATTTTTAGAAACACATTTTAAAACAATGTAGAGGACAGGTGTGTCAAACAATAGACAACAAATGCATTATGTCAAAATCGTCAAAGCTGTTAATATTTTGTAATATTTGTATTGAAGTTTTTCAAATATTATGCCAATAATACAATTGGAAGTTTTTTTGTTATTCTAAGCATAATTTTAAAACATATTGGTTCCTAGCAAGCGTTTTCAAATTGTGTCTGATAATAATGAATATTAATAAAGACAAGACAACAAATTGTCATAAAGTAACTTATAAATGTAATAATAAATTGAATATAACCGATATAAAAGTTTATATTATTAACCTTGAATTAAAACTGTTTAATTTGAATTAAAATTTAAGTTTATTAAAATTAATATTGTAAATTACCACTACATCCATGGGTTTATTTCAAGTCTCCTTTGTAATAAATAGCCTTATGACAAATTTGTTCGTTACGACCTTTTGTTTTATAATTATTTGAAAAATGGCGGGGAAAGGGCATTGTTTAGAACGTATGTATTATAGTTTTGTTATTAAAAAAATTGCGTGAACGAATTATTTCACTTTGGAATAATTTTTTATTTAGGCCTACACCACGATTATCTATCTTTTGTATAAGGAAAAAAATTAATTAATACAATTGTCATCTGTGAACTCGTGCTCCGTGCTGTTTGAATAACAATGATTAAGTTGCAATAGATATTTAGGCCTACGTCTTAAAGGGAGGTAAATATCACTGTCGCCCCGCAGCACGATCGCATCGAGGGGAACTTTATTAAAACATGGACATTCATATTTACAAAAAACAATAATTGAGGTTATGCCAAGAATTCACACACAGAAGTTCATTGATTCGTTGTTGTTGCAGCAGCTGTTTTACTAACATATGATTTAGCGGGCAAAAAAGTGCCCGCATAAAAAGCATTGAGTATACTTTTCCTCCAACTACTACTCTATAAGCTATCTTTTCTGCCTCATTAATGGGATAGAAAGAACCACTTAAAATGGGGTGGAGGGGGGGGGGTTAAAGTGCCCATTTAAAAGACATCGATTTTACTTTGCAGCCCGCATATAGGCGGGCGACAAAGTAAACTGTTGACAATTTTATTTTACAGAAGTAAATATTCTTTAAAAACTTTAAAATATAATTAATTGAATTTTCATAATAATATATTTTACAAACCGAATTTTAAGAAACATTCAATTAAAAACATTGAAAACATAAAAGGGTCTTATTTTGTGTTAATCTTTCAGTTTTTATAAATTCCCATAGCAGTTAACCCTCTATGCTTTGAACTGTCCGTAGGTTCGAATCCAACTTTTCGCGTTGACTTTTGCCATTTTTTATTAGCGAATTTCCATAGGAAACATGAGCTATTGCAGTGACCCTTTTAGTGAGACCTAAGGTCGAGAGTAGTAAATGAACACCGATCATTGTCCCCAGAACACGTTTTGGGGAGTCATTAAACATTTTGTAAATATATGTATAGGCCGCACTCTAACGGCCGCATTTTAAGTCCGATTTGGTCCAAATTTTTTACACACGTTGGTTGCCTACGTTGCTCGGACGAGTTCATTAGCCAAAAAAATCCAACAACCGGAAGCACATTTCTTGACCGGAAGTAACTATCTTTTGTGATTTTTCGTACGAGAATGACGTTTTTTACAGTTTTATCTAACAAAATAAATGTTCCTTATAGCTCGTTTGGTTGCCGCCAAAATCGATCAAAACGTAAAATACCATAAATGTACCCGCTTAAAATCCACGGGGCATCTTCCGATCCGAGGCCCAACGGGTTTGTACGCTGCGAGCGAAGCGAAGCAGTCCACAAGCCGAGGCCTCAAGGACAAGGTGCAAACTCGCAAAACGGGTTTTTCCACTGCGAGCGGAACGAAGCAGCACGTGAGCCGGGGCTAGAGGCTGAGTTACAAACAAATTCTACTAATAGGCCTATATTTCGTACACTCAGGCAGCTATTCATCGCCTTCGTAAGCAGACCAATGTCCCAAACTGTTGGTTGAAACCCTGAAACATATAAATTTAATTTTGTAAATTCGCTAAACTTACGTCAGCGGTTCAGCTGCGTGATTCAACTTTCCGTTCTTTAGGCTTCATTAGACCTACGTATACACATGTATGCAGCGTTTTCAAATAAATCTCTGTTTATAAATACTGTACAAAGTTTTCCTTAGTTTTTCTAGTGCGTTCCTTGTTTGGCTATGGCAACATACCTAGGAATCAATCAAATGTTCAGTTGCGTTTGTTTGGACAGGATTTCCAAGCGTAACAAAGTGGGGATACGGGCAAGGTCGTTGCACTCAAAGGTATAACGGAGTGTATCAGCCTAGAATGAAGGGGTTATAAAGGCGGAGCTCTTCAAAGAAGCCAACAAATAGATTTCGTTATTCGTGTATCGGACTTTCGTCGAATTGATTTAATTTACATTTTAACGCTGTACCTATACTGATATTATAAACATGTAAAATTTGTTTGTTTGTGTGTAGACGGTAATCTCTGGAACTGCTGAAGCGATTGAAAAAATAGTTTTACTAATAAAAAGCTACACTATCCTTGAGTAACATAGGCTAGAATTCATTTTGATAAAAACATTTTCATTTCAGTATTTGTAAATTTAGTCGGAATAAGCTTAGGTTAGGCCTAGACCGATGGACCAGCACATGTATTTACATTGATTACCATAACAGATAAAACAGCTGTTTGCTCCAATATTTCCATTAACAATTTCAACTAATTTCAAACTTTGAAGCAATTATTTGTAATTCTAACTTTTAGGTTAGGTTTTTATTAAAAATGTATACCTGAACCTTGTTGGTTCTTTTTAAACTTTATTATAACTGCTGTTATAAAATATACGAAATAATTTGATTTGCACATTTAACATTATTTATCATCTTACCTTTTTGGTTATTGTTAATTCTACAGCTTTATTATAAAGAAAACATAACACGATTATGTGCATAGAAGGTCAAAACGGTGTTGGCGTGCGCAGCACGCAGGGGTATTCCCTAGTCTCATATAATCGACGCAAATTGTATTCGAACATCACTTTCGCGGACTTATACCGTCGTGTTAATTGACTCCGTAACTTTCGTTCATAAAGTTGCTAATATCTTGAAAAGGAAGAATTTTTAGAAAAAATTTCAAGAGACAAAAAATGTTTATTTCAAAGTGCTTGACCTAAACAAAGTGCTCCCAAATCAATTTCGTAAATTTTATTTTTTTTAAATTTTCTAAGATGAAGGAGTAAAAATAAAATTTACGAAATCGATTTGGAAGAAATTTTTTAGGTCAAGCACTTTAAAATAAACATTTTTTGTCTCTCGAAATTTTTTCTAAAAATTCTTCCTTTTCGAGATATTAGCAACTTTATGTCAATTTATTTCAACACGTTTAGGGCCGCCATTTTGGTTAGAGTGGACCTTTCGAAGTCCGGTTTGCGGCAATGTTTTCTACTAACTAAAACCTTTAATTTGATACCAAACTCGACCTATGCTGCTATTTAAGAATTTTGTCTGACTCCTCGTGGGCCGTCCCTCTTAAGGGATAAAAAAGTGATAATACCTTAAACGAGTAGACATTTATGGCTATTATTGATATACCAAGTCTCATTACTTTATCTATAATGGTAAAAAATATATTACACCGTTCCGGGACTTTTCAATCACACTGTATATATAAAAGCGAAATACCACTCACTCACTCACTGACTCACTCATCACGATTTCTCAAAAACTACCTAACGGATTGAAATAAAATTTGGTATGTAGCTTCCTCTAGGGCCATAGGTGCTCACTAAGAAAGGGTTTTAAAAAATTCGAAATTTTAGGGAGGGTTTGGGGGGATCAAAGTTATTAAAAAACTATTTCTTCAAAACTACGGAACGGATTGGCATGAAATTTGGTATGTAGCTTCCTCTAGGACCATAGGAGCTTACTAAGAAAGGGTTTGAAAAAATTCGAAATTTTATGGGGGTTTTGGTGGGATCAAAGTTATTAAATCACGATTTCTTCAAAACTACCAAACGGATTGGAATGAAATTTGGTATATAGCTTCCTCTAGGGCCATAAGTGTTCACTAAAAAAGGGTTTTAAAATGTTGGAAATTTTAGGGGGGTTTGGGGGGTAAAAATTACTAAATCACGATTTCTCTAAAATTACCGAACAGATTGGAATGAAATTTGGTATGTAGCTTTTGGTATGTAGCTTCCTCTAGGGCCATAGACGCTCGCTAAAAAAGGGTTTTAAAAAATTCGAAATTTTAGTGGGGGTTTGGGGGATCAAAGTTATTAAATCACGATTTCTTCAAAACTACCGAACGGATTGGAATGAAATTTGGTATGTAGATTCCTCTAGGGCCATAGGTGCTCACTAAGAAAGGGTATGAAAAATTTCATAATTTCAGGAGGGGTTTGGTGGGGATAAAAGTTACTAAAATCATAATTTTAGATCTTTTATTATTATGACAATAGTGCTTTTATTATTTAAGATCTATATATATAAAAGCCAAATACCACTCACTGACCGAACACTTAAAAAGAATACAATTATGTTAAAAAGACTGAAAATACAAACCATCACGGGCAACGCCGTACGGGTCAGCTAGTCTTGAATAAATTTTTTTAAGTAAATTAATGAATATGTTAAATCAGTATAATTAGATAATATAAGTAGAGAGTAATTGGTTTCAGGTAGGTCAAACAATAGCTAAACCGATATAATAGTGTTTCGTGAAGACGAGTAGTTGGACCGAAAAGGCGGCTTACCCACAGACGCACTGTTAAAAACAATACTTTCAGGCCAACTAGACTTGTAATTTTTAAAGTACGGTATAATAATTGAAAGTGAATTTGTTATTGGAACGCGGGTTGCAGTAGGAGTTAACAAATAGAAAATTTGATGCGTAACGAAAAAAGTGTTATTAATTGGTTGCTATGGCAATGACAAATATAAAATACGAGTAACGAAAAAGCGTTATCAAATTGGTTGCTATGGCAATTACAAATAGAAAACACGCGTAACGAAAAAGCGTTATCAAATTGGTTGCTATGGCAATAAATGTAAATACAAACAAGAAACATGTGTTTTGGTTCATCAATTTATATTGAGAGACGATCGATTCCGTCCGGCGTAGTTCGGATATTATCGTCAAGCACTGAAATACATTCAATAAACATAGAATTCTGATAAGTCCAGCAAGATAATACAACAAACAAAATTGTAACTCATATTTTCTTAGTATGTTTAAAAAATTATTCGAGTTATCCGAATTTTTACAGGCGTTTTTCAAGAAATTTAAATTCGGAAGGTTGAGTGCACGTCGATTATAAAAACAATTGTACAAGAGCGCACATATCAAGGATTTTACTCTTTACTCGCTTTGTTCTACTTAACTCCTTCCAGATTCCCCTTACAAATTACTAGATTTAAATTGCACAACAAGTATTTTATAACATAGGACAACTGAACAAGCAAATCGTTCAATTTATTTTTGATGAAGAAAGTGATTTATTTTACCCAAAGGGTTGCGTGTTTTTTTGGTTCTGTTTACCTATAGTGGTTTACAAAATAGTTTTGGTTACAAAAAACAATGTTAAAATGTTATTTATATAAAAGTCTTAGCAAAATTCATGTTGTGAAGATGGTAATAAAATTTTAAAACTATAAAAAATAAACGGTACCAGGAACTAACACGTACTTTCTCACAAACATATTCAAATTATTAAACAGATTCACTGTGACTTCATAATAATTACAATTATTGTAGGGTGGGATAGGATTTATTAAAGTAGGAGATTAATTAATAAATATTACTATTATTATCTAGAGAGAAAACTATTGATTTCGAACAAATTTGCACCAAACATGTCAATTAGGCCTAAATATATGCACGAAAAAAGTTTTTTTTTTTATTTAGAAAAACAACCCCCTTTATGGCCAAAAAAACCCCAAAAATCAGTTATTATTATTACTAGCTAACCGAGAATTTTTCGAAAGATGCTGTTTTTTGCATATGGTGGGGTACATTAAACGCTACAAATAAGCCAAATTTTATCAAAATCGTTGGAGCCGTTTTTTTATAAAAAAATATTAACTGATTTTTTGGGGGTTTTTGCCAAAAAGGGGGTTGTTTTTCAAAAAATTTCAAACCCGTTTTTCGTGCACAGGCCTATTTGACATGTCTGGTGCAAATTTGTTTGAAATCGATAGAATAATTTTCGCTCTAGCTTTGTATACATACAGACAGACATTTTGTAAAAACCACTTTTTTGGACTCAGGGGGTCCCAAAACGGATATTTCCACAAAAATCTCAACATCGATTTTTTTGCGATCACTATACTTGCTCTATACTATAGTATAATGAGAAAGTAAAAGAGTCCAAATATTTGAAGTATTAAGTAGGTCTAAAACACAAACAAAAACGAATTTATAATATCTAGTCCCTGAGGGATAACGGCCGAAAATTAAGCTAGCTATCTTATACCAGTTATACATTTTACTTTCTCACTATACTATAGTATAGAGAAAGTATAGCGATCGCAAAAAAATCTATGTTGAGATTTTTGTGGAAATTTCCGTTTTGCGACCCCCTGAGTCCAAAAAAGTGGTTTTTACAAAATGTCTGTCTGTATGTATATATAAAGCTAGAGAGAAAACTATTCGATCGATTTCAACCAAATTTGCACCAGACGTGTCAAGTAGGCCTGTATAGATGCACGAAAAAGGTATTGAAAATTTTTAAAAACATCCCTTTTTTTGTCAAAAAACCCCCAAAAAATCTGTAATTTTTTTATAAAAAAACGGCTCTAACGATTTTGATAAAATTTGGCTTATTTGTAGACTTTAATGTGTCCTACCATATGCAAGAAACCGCATCTTTCTAAAAATTCTCGTTTAGCTAATAATAATAATAGCAACTGATTTTTGGGGGTTTTTTGGTCATAAAGGGGGTTGTCTTTCAAAATTTTTCAAAACCTTTTTACGTGCATCTACAAAGACCTAATTGACGTGTTTGGAGAAAATTTGTTCGAAATTGATCGAATAGTTTTCTCCCTAGATAATAATAATAATATTTATTAGTTAATCTCCAACTTTAATAAAAAATCACATCTCCTACCTCACCCTACAAGTCACAGTGAGAGTGAATCTGTTTAATAATTTAAATATGTTTGTGAGAAAGTATGTGCCAATTCCTGGTACCGTTTATTTAGTTGTGGCTCACTGCTGAGGATGATGACTTTTTCATTCATTAAAGACGTTTTTTATTAAGTGTATGTGTGTGAGAAATTGTGTATTGTTATTAATTATCCTTTATAATAATAAGTACAACAGACTACAACCATGGTTCAGAGTATTTCACTTTATTAGATCAGCGTCAGAGCCACATCCATGTTTCAACCTACAAATATCACTTAGCCTACTAGTGCACTTTTGAGTTCAAGCCTTCTGATTTTTATTACAGCATTGAATGAGTTCATATTCCATGACGATGAAATACATAAAAAGGATGTTTAAAATTCAAATAGAAACAGTTTAACCTAACTACATATACAATTTACAGTATAGGACATAAACAATATGTATAACGTTTTAATAAGCCATATTATTCTGATAGTAAACCGTGCTATAAATCATGATTAATAAACGGTGCCAGATAACTGCCACATACTTGCTCCCAGTTGAAACTTTATATCTTCCCAAGAGTAGCATAGGAGGTGGTTATTTAGAATTGCAAAAGTAGGAAAATGTTACCATGGAAAATATTAGATGCTTGTAACACACATCCATATTATATTACTATACTAGCTAGCCCGATCCGGCTTTGCACGGATAGACAAATCAAAGTTAAATGTATATTAACAAAAAATATATTGTTTATTGCTAGTACTTACGTCAAGTAGCAATCTTGAGTTTAGTATATTTTAATACTTTATTACAGCTGTTTCGGTATAACGTATACCATCATCAGAACTTTTATGTTTTATTTATTTATGTGTAATGTGTGTCAAGTGTTATGTGTGTATGTGTTTATTCATCTGATGATGGTATATGTTATACCGAAACAGCTGTAATAAAGTATTAAAATATACTAAATTCAAGATTGCTACTTGACGTAAGTACTAGTAATAAACATTATTACAAAGCAATCAAAAGGCACTATGGAAATTAAAAAATATATTATATCAATAAATATAAATTACACTATGTATTTCTTATGGGGAGTTCTAGTAACTTTCACCCCCCCCCAAACCTCCCCTAAAATTTAGATTTTTTAAAAACCCTTTCTTAGTGAGCACCTATGGCCCTTGAGGAAGCTACATACCAAATTTCGTTCTGATCCGTTCAGCAGTTTTTTAGAAATCGTGTTCAGTGAGTCAGTGGATTTGGCTTGTATATATATAGATTATATCATTATTATTATTATTTAAACTATTCGATCGATTTCAAACAAATTTGCACCAAACATGTCAATTAGGCCTGTATAGATGCATGAAAAAAGATTTTGAAAATTTTTGAAAAACAACCCCCTTTTTAGCCCAAAACCCCCAAAAATCTGTTATTATTATTACCTAAACGAGAATTTTTAGAAAGATGCGGTTTTTTGCATATGGTAGGG
Source organism: Philaenus spumarius (assembly GCA_018207615.1). Classification (NCBI taxonomy): domain Eukaryota; kingdom Metazoa; phylum Arthropoda; class Insecta; order Hemiptera; family Aphrophoridae; genus Philaenus; species Philaenus spumarius. Next base: position 236,393 of record JAGFPH010000732.1, read on the forward strand.
TACATTAAGGGTCGGCTCTAGTAAAACAGAAAGCAACCTGCGACTCCCTATAGCGGTGGTAGGTTACACGGACATTGCTCATCCTAAATCCATTTAAAACCCGCAGTAATTATTCAAATAGCCTTTTTCTTTAAATACCAAACTCTTGGGGACAAAATTCTTCATCCAAATGGTTTGGTAATTTTTCACTATAATTAATAGTTACAACGTAAAAAAATATTTAAAATCAATGTTTTAAATTGTTAATAAATATTAAACAAAATATTTTTCTTAGTTTTGAAAAAGCCATTTGCATGCATATTGACCATAGCTTTAAAATGACATTTCGTTTATAATTTTCCGATCAAAAATAAAGGAAAAATTTGGATTTTGTGTCAGCCAACATGGCCGACAGCTAGAGCCGACCCTTAATAAGGCCTTGATTGGTGCGCCTTATTAAATAGGTTGACCCGTACGGCGTTGCCCGTTGTGGTTGATATTTTCAGTCTTTTTAACATAATTGTATTCTTTTTAAGTGTTCAGTCAGTGAGTGGTATTTGGCTTTTATATATATAGATCTTAAATAATAAAAGCACTATTGTCATAATAATAAAATATCTGAAATTATGATTTTAGTAACTTTGATCCCCTATAAGCAATAGGCAGCTATTCAACCTCTTCCTGAGTATACCAATTACCCTAATAGTTATCTGAAACCATAAAACATAATTTTAGAAATTCGCTCGGTTTGGTTGCGTGATCGAATTATTTTAAACTTCTGGAATCCCCCCTCAGTCAAACTGTAATTGATTAAATAAATAATTCGACCACGCAGCTGAACCGCTGATGTGAGTTGAGCAAATTTCCAAAATTAAGTTTACAGGCCTATGTTTTAGGGTTTCAACCAACAGTTTGGGAAATAAGTCCATTCACGACGGTGCTGAATAGCTGCAAAATGGTTCGCACGCCATTCCGCATCCCAAAACGTGTTCTGGAGACCATGTTCGGTGCTCATTTGCTACTCCCGACTTTGGGTCTTACTGTAATAGCTCATTTTTCCTATGGAAATTCGCTAACAAGGACATGATTTTTGTCCAACTTACTGTCCGTTCGTCTTTCTGTCAGTCTGTAATTCAGTTCTACTTTCGGTCCATCCGTGTTTCTGTCTGTCCGTACTTTTCTATAATGACAAATATAAAAAGACAAGCATAATTATACTTTTTTTTTTGTAACACTATGGTAGTGTGAGATGGGATAGTTTGCTGTAGGGTTGGTAGATAAATTCGTTGCTATGGTAACGTGAATGTATCGTTAGTTAATGAAGGCTACATTGGTACTCATCGCCATAGCAACTAGTTGAACGCAGTTTATTAGGTTAATCAGTTTCATTAATTCAAAACAGTTTCATGATATGCGTAGCCTCGATCAATATGAATTATACAAAATCATTTTTAACTAAGTTATGATTACACTTAATGTACTAAGCGAAATATATTCTTGGTAAAATTATGTGAGCACAGCGGGTTAGTGTACGAAGCAGGACTAGGTCTATAAAGGTCCTTAACCACAAAGAGCACGGACAAAAGTTGTCCAAAGCATGGCTCGTCCTGCCCCTAGGTAAAACATAAAAGTGTAGTTCTTTTACGCAGCACTAGAGTGGCGACTGAGAAACTCTTTCTCTCGCACTCACACGAAGTGTACACTATACGTACCCTTGGTTAACAATTAAAAACAAACATTTAGAACAAATAACTCTGCCCAATAACTCTTCGAGATCTCTTATGGGTCTTCTATACCTTGTGTAAGACAGCAAAAATATGCACTTCGTACTATTGTGTTTCGGACGCCATTTTTCAACCTAAAAAGTTGTGAAACATCTTAAATTGTTCTTAAATGCTTTGTGTTTTTGTCTTATATCTCATAATTGAAATAAATCGACGGCAACACATTTTAATCAACAGTTTAACTGAGTAAAAAGCTATTACTTTTAACGCATTTTTTGGGAGTTTTAAGCAATAATTTCCATATTTTAAGCTAACACGTAAAAAATATAAAGCCTTCTTTATAACTTAAAGTAGTTTCCCATATTATTAATTTATAAATAGAATCCTAAACACGTTATTACGAATGCAAGTTTCAACGATTTTACGGCTTGAGTCAGACCTTTCATATTGAAATCATACGGCACACTCGGAAGTTTTCTCCAAGGTAAAGAAGAGCCTTAAGGGATCTCTTTTTCCCTTTTTTTTATAAACGGGATATAGAGGAGTACAGGGCCTCTCACCACTGCGACTTACTAGGATCTAATGTGGTACAATTTTCCCTTCAATAATCATCCCAGAATGAAACCAAGGAGGGTCTTGAGATCAATACCACTTAACTCTTCCCGGCTAACAAAAGCACTTCCAAAACTGTCCAAAACTGTTGTCTGTTTTCAGTAACAGACAGGCCTTACGATAAATATTTTATCATAAAGTTTTATTCCAATACCTATCGAGACTTTAAAAATGTGGCTAAAAAAATGACTAGAAATTGTTATTTTACTAAATTGAACGTTACATCCATCAACTATCAAAATGTGGTAGAACTTATGAATTACATACCAACCCTAGTTTAGAATTATCAGCTGTAGAAATTGTTTAAACTTTAAAATTGGATCCGTGTAAAAATTTCAAATGTTGTGTGTGAACTGTTTGTTGTTTCTCAGTGTTTTGACAAGTAAACAATAACTTTTACGTTTATGGAATGGATGAAAATTTTTATGAATTTCGATAGGATCTGAAGATGGCGACATAGTTTTGCTAAAACCGGTTATCTGAGACTCAAAATAAGGATTAATGGAGGGAACTAAAATAAAAAGGTAATTTTTATTAATTACATAACATTATTTTTACACACAATCCTGGTGGCTACTGCAAGATGTTTAAAAGACTAAAACTCCCTTCATCCTGTCCCAACATGAACTCACCTAGTTAGCGAATTTCCATAGGAAAAATGAGCTATTGCAGTGGCCCTTATGGTGAGACCCAAGGTCGGGAGGTAGCAAATGAGCACCAATCTCCCCAGAACACGTTTTAGTGTCATTAAAATTTATATATATATATATATATGTTTGCACTCTAGCGGCCGCATTTTAAGACCGATTTGGTCCAAACTTGGTACACGTGTTGGTTGTCTACATCGCTCGGACGAGTTCGATAGCCAAACAAATCTAACAACCGGAAGTACGTTTTTTGACCGGAAGTAACTATTTTTTAAGATTTTTACTACGAGAATGAAATTTTTTTTACGTGACCTTTTAGCTTGCTTGGTTCCCCCAAAATCGACCAAAACGTAAAATACCATACAAGTACCCGGTTCGAAGCCAAAGCCACTAGGAGGAAACAAATTCTACTAATATATTAGTTACACACAGACAGCTGTTCAACGCCTTTGTGAGTAGACCTATTTCCCAAATTGTTGGTTGAAACCCACCCTAAAACATAGGCATATAAACTTAATTTTGGAAACTTGCTCAACTCACGTTGTCAGCGGTTCAGCTGCGTGGTCGAATTATTTGTAATTAATCTCTATAATATATAAAAATAAATGTTTCCTAGTCCTCTGTAGACTCAAAAACTATTAGACCGATTTAACTATACATTTTACAGTTATTTATCTATATCATTGCCAGGAGTGTTTACAGTCTAAGTGATTGAAATGGAGTTGCTATCCCTATACAATAAATATAAATTAAACTAACTTCCTACAAGCTATAAAGCTAAAATAATGTAATATTATTTGCAAGTGATATAAAACACCATTTGCAATTTGATTACTTAAGTTAAAGATAGATCAAGGGAAATAACTACCCGCAAAATAAAAAAATTATCTTAGTCTTACTTTTTCTATATGCTAAAAACAAACTACTCAACTAATTTCACTAATAATTTAACATATCAGTACCATGATTGTTTAGAGAATATGGCCACCACAATCAAAGAGATTAAAATGGGCAGTTACCCCTGTACAATAAAAATAAATTGCACTAACTTCCTACAAGCTACACAGCTAAATTTGTGCAATTATATTTTTAAGTGATAAAAATTAAAATGAGACATCCACCCATATAAAATAAATTGCATTTACATCAATCACCCATATGTTTAATAAGCGTGACCGCCTGCTCTGATCATTAAAATCTTATTTTAACCACAAGTCACTTCAAAATTAATTTTTCACTACTCTCATTAAATTGTGTTTGATAATTTAATCTAATTTATTTATCTACTAAAATCAAGCAATAGCGAACCATCGCTGGGTCCACTAGTACACTATAAAAAGTTTGTTTGTTCTTAAGTCTTTATGATTTTGAATATTTTAAACAGTAAATTTAAGTGCTTTTCCCTGTCATCAGAGAGTTCTGTATTTTGTTTTAATACACTGTATCCTTTCGCTGCCTTTAAGTACTTTCTCCCATGTGTAATTGTTTTTAAATATTAGGGTGGGAGTAATAAATTAAAAATTAAAAAAACCCCGCACGGTTGAACAGATTTTTTTTTAAACATAGCTAAGAATACTCACGTT
>JAGFPH010000732.1:241337-262209 GCA_018207615.1 Philaenus spumarius
CCGTTTGTAATCTATGATGCCACAGACAGATACACAGATACATAGACACACAGATACATAGACACATAGATACACAAACACACAGATACACCAATACTCAGACACACAGATACATAGACACACATATACACAAACAAACAGATACATAGACGAACATATACACAAACACACAGATACATAGACGCACAGATACACAAACATGCAGATACAAAAACACACAGATACACAAACACACAGATACAAAGACACACAGTACTCAAACACACAGATACATAGACACACACATACACAGATACACAAACATACAGATACATAAACACACAGATACACGTTAAACTTAAAACATCAATCTGCATGCGTTGGGAGTTATTAACGGGTCCTACCAATAAATATATTACAGTCATGGACTACCACTGCTCTAAACAGGAAAAGTTTTTATTTTGAACATTGATATTACAAATAATTCATAATCTCCCTCTGGATTTTGATTACCTTTTACAAAATCCCATAAGCACCATCGAGTTCCAATTCCACAAAATTAGGATGTTGGTTGAATTCACATTTCTATTTGACACATTGTGTTGTCAACAATCAAGTTGGCACTCGAGGCATGTCTGCATATTTTGGCAAGCGATGAACAAGCACGGATCGACTTGGTGAGCAATGAAACTTTTTGTCACATGAAATATTAAAGTTGTACGAGAAATATTCCAAACTCACAACAATGTATTGTGAAATAAGAGGACCAAATTGCCACTGAGATGAAAATGCAGTTTCCAATCTAGCAAGATTAAAGTTCTGTGTCAGTCTGAGTGACGGTTATTGTTTGGTTGAAATGATAAAATGAATTACAGTATTCACTTGAAACAATATAATGAAATGTCCACCAGTTACATTATACAAACATTAAAAACTATACAATCCAGTTATAGTGACAAAATATATCCAGGGTAGGGCAAAAGTTTGCAATATATTTACAAAAACTACTAAGCAAAACACAATGAAACTTTTAAGTTGTTTATTTGTTAAAAGGATAATATGTCCCTCTATGTGACTTTTTTGTAATATAAGTAGTTTACTTACTTTACATTATATTGTTGGCTGATGTGTTTCAAGTAGTTAAGAGTATTCGATGGTGTGCATTTGTGATATTGTACGCGTATACATGTGTTGTAATTTTATTTATTTCAATGTATTAACGACCTCAATAGAGTGATACTCTGAAGATGGAACTAGTTCCGAAACGTGTCAGCCAACAATATATGTAAAGTAAGTAAACTACTTATATTACAAAAAAAGTCACATAGACGGACATATAATCCTTTTCTTAATTCAGTAACTTGGATACAAACAAAAATTAATTCTAAATTGTTTATTTGTCCTTATCAATGACGCACCGAGGATTTGGCTTTGGGGGTGGGATTAAGCTCAAGTCAAAGTATATATATTAAGGGTCGGCTCTAGCTGTCGGCCATGTTGGTTGACACTCCATAAGACCAATGTTAAATTAAAATCCATATTTTTCCTTTATTTTTGATCGGATAATTATGAACGATATGTCATTTTAAAGCTATGGCCAATACGCATGCAAATGGCTTTTCCAAAATTAAGAAAAACGTTTTGTTTAATATTTATTAACAATTAAAAAAATTAATTTTTAATAATTTTTTATGTTGTCAGTATTAGTTATAGCGAAAAAGTACCAAGCCATTTGCATGAAGAATTTCGTCCCCAAGAATTTGGTATTTTTTTGAAAACGCTATTTGAACAATTGCGGGTTTTAAATGGATTTAAGCTGAGCAATGTCCGTGTAACCTACCGCCGCTATAGGGTGACTTTAAATATTTTTTTACGATGTAACTATTAATTATAGCGAAAAATTATCAAGCCATTCGGATGAAGAATTTTGTCCCCAAGAGTTTGGTATTTTTAAAAAAAACGCTATTTGAACAATTTCGGGTTTTAAATGGATTTAGGATGAGTAATTCCGCGTAACCTACCGCCGCTACGCTGGAGTCGCAGGTTGCTTTCTGTTTTACTAGAGCCGACCCTTAAACAGATATAAGATATACATAAGTTCTGTAACTTAAATTTTTTACAGTTAAAAAATGTAAACCTTAATATTTAGAAGTGATTAAAAATGTTGTTAAGTCATTTAAATATTGTAAGTCTGCAATTAACTAAAAGGTTTTGATAAAACCATTCTACAACATGCTAGGAATAGTTGCATAAACGAAGGCTTAGTAATAGTATTGGCTTTATTATTATTACTACAATCATTATTATTAGGAAACAATGTTAAACTTATAAGTCCCAAGAAGAAAACCTAAAGTAGAAGCTATTGCAAAAGATATTGAAAAGTGTCGCAATAGCTGAATTTGCAAAAACCTAGTTGGCGCAAAGTTCAGTAATCTGGATGGTTAAACATACTCTCGACTGACCTAAACGCCAGGCTAGTGGTTTTTTAGACACACACGGGACGGCCGAAGGCTCTGCTCGTCAATAGATCTTTACCTTGAGAGGGCAAGGTGAGCAAATAGAATCATTCACTATGGGCATTATAATTCGGAGGTGCAGCCAGGGCCGGCGCAAGGACCATGCGGACGCATGGGGCGCCGACGCGCCGGCAAAAAATTCAAGACCAAGGCGCCTTCAAAATTTTCCGAAATTTTTTTTGCACCGAGAAATGTTTGCTTTAAGATGTAGCCGCCCTTTACGGGTTTTAAAAGAAACTCCCTATTTCTGTTTAGCGCTCTTTTAGGGACAGGCAACCTACACCGCTATAGGGCACCATCCTTTCAGAGACGGCGCCCTTTAGTTTCAGTGAAAAATTCGCCCACCCCCCCTAAATATGCGACCGCCCTTTTCGGGAATTAAAAGAAATGCCATATTTCTTTTTGGCGCCTCTTTACTGATAAAAAAGACCACATACACCAGTTTAAGGCGCCATCCTTAAATCGGCGCCCTTTGGTTTCAGTGAAAAACTCGCCCTCTTAAAGACGCGACCGCCCTTTTCGGGAATTAAAAGAAACGCGGAAACGCCCTATTTCTTCTGGCGCCTCTTTATGTATAGACAAGATCAGGTACAGGTACAACAGTATTGTATAGGGCGCCATCCTTTCAAAATCGGCGCCCTTTGATTCCAGTGAAAAATTTGCCCCCCTAAAGACGAGACCGCCGTACATTTTATACTAACTTCTTTCTTGTATGTGTGTGTGATATTAATGTAAAAACTTAACATTAAAATCCATCTTACAAGGTTACCGAATTACCGATGTTACTTTACCTTATTGACAATAATTATACCTAACCCTTTACCTTTACCACGTTGTCATGATGTTACCAAAATTGACTTGTGATATTGTAATGTTATCCTTACAATGTTACCTTTTGATGTTAAAATTATGTAAAAAAAATATTATCATATGATTAATTTGGTGTTTTCAGTATTCCACTTCCCCCCACTTAACATTTTAAGTCATAAAGACCATTTTAAGCCATCTTATCATACATTTATTTCAGGTCACAAAGACCGATGCTATATATGTATATATATATTATACATATAGAAAATATTTTATATTTACTTTTATTTTTAAAATTGTTGCTCGATGTTATATTGTAATTTGATTTTATATAATTAAATAATTTCAATTGGTATACATTTGATAATGTACCCATTTTTTATTGCACTAAGGAGAGGCGGGGGAGGGGGTTGTTGTGTATAGAGGGGGGGGGGGGCGCCAAAAATGACTCTCGCATGTTCAGGAAAAACCCCTTGCACAGGCCCTGGGTGCAGCCAACTTCTTAATGTGACAGGCACCCTTGTAATACCTAATAATAACAACTACGTAAAATAAAGTAATAGAATAGATTAGGCAGAGATGCAGGATGATGATGTTGCTAAGACCGAGGTTTACAGTAAAGGGGAGGAAACACCAAGAGATGCAACAGTCAGTCTGGGAACTACCGTGTCCATGTGTGGACTCATAAATGGAGGGGATTAATCTTGCTTTTGCCTCATAGCCCAGGCAGCAGGGAGTTAAAAATGGAGTTACCTTGAAAAAAATGCGGTAGAGATGAAACTTGGTAATATAGTACATTTTGACATCCTAAAAAACATACTAAGTTTGCGACCCTTACCACTTTGAGCTTACGCCGCCATTTTGGAAAATGGTGTGTTTTTCCCAAATAACATCAGTTGGATGCATCCTAGAAAAAACGTTTTCTATAAAAATTATAGTTAGATAGTTTAATTCTTTAAAACTTTTGTTTAAAAAATTTTTCTTTGAATCTTGTATTGTGTATTTATAAAAACTGCAGGAATAAAACTGCAGGAATTATAACCTGTAATTGATGAATAATTTGTATTACATTATTAAACTATTATAGTCCAGAGCATTTTATTAAAATCAAAATCGACCGAAATTAAGAAATTTTTAGAGCCAGCAGATATTGAAATGCGGATTTCTGCATTGTGTTCAGAAAGCTCCCAGGAAAAAAGTCCATATGGTTTGATTATGCCATTTTTCGAAAAAAGCAAAAGTGCAATAAATGCATTTTGCAATTGCGTAATTACTTGCAGTATTATAAGAACGACTGGAAACTCGGGAAAAGCGCTCGAAAATCGTTACTCGGGGATGCCGAATTCAATTCTGGCATTAGAATTACCCGGGGGCACTCGGGGGTTTCTCTGAGGGGGTGATTGGGGGGGAAATTGCAGCGTCCATGAAAATCGCTCGATAATCGTTTTCGGGGATATTTTAGAGATATTTAAGCAAAACCATGTATCCATCGATAATTTAATAGAGCATGGGCTTCGGTTAGCTTTGGCTCTTTATGGGGCCAAAGAGTTCCGCACGAGCGATAAACCTGTGATTGAGCTCGTCCAAAGCTATCAAGCAAAAGGGCATATCAAGCATGTCTATTTTCAAGTACACGCTTGGTATAGTTCACAAGGTCAAGACGAGACCTTAAATCCGTTGGAATGGGGGGTGGGAATTGGAGGATGGAGAGCTCAGTCCTGTCACCATGTCCCGACGAAATTTTAAGCAGTATCTCTTGTTCCTGTGAAACCGACTGTGGCACAAGGTGCGGGTGCCGACGAAGTGGGTTGGAGTGCTCACTTGCATGCAAGCATTGCGATGGCAATTGCTCAAACCAAAAAGGCACTTCCAACCAGGCCGAGGATAGTGACGAGGAAGAAGATGTTTAAGTATTTAAGTTAAAGTTATACTTTATGATGAATAATTCAATATTAATAAAAAGTACTATTTATTATTATAAAATAAAGTATTATTTTCATAATTTGCGATTTTTCACTTTCTTAATTACTTTTCCCCACAGAGCCACCCCCGAGCGCCCCCGGGTAATTCTAATGCCAAAATTGAATTCGGCATCCCCGAAAACCCCCGAGTAACAATTTTCGAGCGATTTTTCCGAGTTTCCGATTTATTTCCTAACTTCCCTGGACTATTATTGCTATGATTTGTTTTGTAGTAATAATTATTATTATTTTTCATTTTACACGTTTCCAAGAGAGGATAAAACGTTCAACAGCTGTCTTGATCTGAATTTCTTGTATAAGAATGCAGCCGTTCCAATTTGCAAGGATGACAAAAAGGACCTAGGTAGTACTGCAGCAATTAAAGAATGTGACAAAGCAACACACTCAGTTTTCCATTTCTCCAGAAATGCTTGTTTTTAAAAATAACATCTTGAAAAAAGTATGCAAGCTATGCGTGGTACTTTCCATCTTTAAGATTTGCTGAGAGTCGTGGGGATGAATGGGGAAGCGAATATGTTAATCTGTTAAGATGGAATTTGGCCAACATTTTCCAAGATGGCGGCGTAAACTCAAAGTGGTGGGGGTCGCAAACTTAGTATGTTTTTTAGAATGTCAAAATGTACTATATTACCAAGTTTCATCTAACCCGCATTTTTCCCCAGGTAAAAGTACCTGTTGCCCAAGCTATCATGTGATTAGTCGTAGTTTACTGATTTAGTACGGGACCAGCAGAGTTGATTTAATAAACGATGTTAAATCAACAACACGTTTACCGCCTTCTTTAAAGAACCTTCTCACCACCAACCATCCTGACAAAGCCCGTAAGCTCGCACAAGAGCCGAAGGCACACCCATCAAGGGAAAACGCCATCGCTGGAGTGGCCGGACTGGCAGCGAGGGGACCGTTACATTAAACAAAATGTAAAATCTGATTTTTTCGCTATCGAGCAGTTATTTGTACTTTATGTTTTAGGCTATTTTAAACAAAAAAAGGTCTCTTGAAATTGATAGTTTTCAAGAAATGTGTTCATAAAAACACAAAAATTACCATTTTTGACGAGAAATGCAGTTTTGGATGTTGCCAAAGTTCTTAGGTAATCTTTAGAAATACCTTAAGAGTATCGTGAAGAGTTATTTGGCAATATTTTGTTTTAAAGGTTTGTTTTTAATTGTTAACCATGGGTGAACGTAGAATTGAGTGTACGGCTGTGTAAAAAACCATACTCATACGTTATATGTACAGGCTACAGACAAGAGTGGTTTCAATGAGGACGAGCCATGTGTCGGACGACTTATTTCCGTGCTCTTTGTGATTAAGTGTGTCCTGACCTAGTGTACACCTAGACTTGCTTTGTACACCAACCCACTCCTGCTCACATGATTGAACCGAGAATATATTTTTAGTAGTACATGAAGTGTAAACATAATTTAGTTAAAAATGATTTTGTATAATTCATATTGATCGAGGCTACGCTTATCATAAAACTGTTTTGAATTAATGAAACTAATTAACCTAATAAACTGCTTTATCTCTCATTGCATTCAACTAGTTGCTATGGCGATGAGTACCAATATAGCCTTCATTAACTAACGAGACATTCACGTTACCATAGTAACGAATTTATCTACCAACCCTACAGCAAACTACCCCATCCCACACTACCATAATGAAACACACAAAAAAATTTATATTTCTGCCTGTATTTTTATATTTGTCATTATATAATCGAGATAAATACGGACAGACAGAAAGCTGGACGGACCGAAAGTAGAACCAAAATACGGACGGCCAGAAAGACAGTAAGCTGGACAAAAATATTAAAGATGTCCTTTGTATATTTAATCAATTACAGTTTGGCTGATTAGGGATTTCTGGAAGTTTAAAATAATTCGATCATGCAACTAAACGCTTCGTTTTCTAGATATTCTCCATTTTGTACAAAATAATTCTTATCTAGAGAACGGTTTGACTGATTTGAGTTCAAACTTGGCATGCAGTTTAACCTAACAATGATATATCAAAAAAATAAGCGATTAAATCCAATCATAAGTTTCAAAATGGCGCTATTTGAAAATTTCAAACCTAAATTACTCAAAAAACCGTACATTTTAACAAAAAATGTCAAGACGCTTTTTTGTAGCCCCTTTGATTCCCTTTCGGATGGTGTAACTGTCAAAAAATCGGATGAAGGATAATAGCTAGATAATTAAAGGTAATGACAGCAATTGCAGGCCTACATAAAATATTGCTGTGTTGGTATAGGATGCCGGGTTGAATAAACCAATTATTACACATAACTTAACTATTATCCTTCATCCGATTGTTTTGACAGTTACACAATCCGAAAGAGCTGCACAAAAGGTGTCTTGACATTATTTTAAAATGTTAAAATGTACGGTTTTTGAGTAATTTAGGTTTGCCATTTTCAAACAGCCGCCATTTTGCAACTCATGATTGGATTTAATCACTTATTTTTCTTGAGATATATCATTGTCAGGTTAAACTTCATGCAAAGTTTGAACTCAATCAGTCAAACCGTTCTCTTGATAAGACTTATTGTGTACAAAAACCAAAATGGAGGATATCTAGAAAACAAAACGTTTTCGGGTCTGTGTTTATATGAACTTTTTTTTCTTATTTTGACCCATAGAACCATTCCCCGTAGTTTGGCACTTTACTTATGGGTACCATGTATAAGCAGAGATCGTTTGCATCTCAGCCTCCAACCCTGGCTCGCCTGCTGCTTTGTTTCGGTCACAGCTGAAAAACGGAGAGAAAATTGGATTAAAAAAACCCGATCACACATACAGGACAAAAGTTTTTCGTTACAAACTACCAAAGAGAGACAGTTTTAACTCTATTAGGTCTATTTATTTATTTGCATTTTTATAAATTATTGTTTAGTTATTATGCATAATAACTTAAGTGAAAATTAATCAATTTTGTGAAATAAAGCAGGTCAGTAATCGAACACATTTTGTTAAATTGCTAGCCAACAGGAGCATTCATTTTTTAGGCTATTCAAAGAGTGATATTTTTCCCTGTCGAACTGCAATAAGAATGGAAAAAACTAATCACCCTGCATGCTTCTGCCATCTAAGGGATTTTTAGTAAATACAGAATTTGCCACTTTCCTCAGTACCTAGTCAATTAATTATGTATTAATGTTTCTAAAGACCACACACAAAATCACTGCTACTGAGGATAAACTTGATCAGAACGAGACAAAAAAGAAATGCATTTTTTCCCGCATAGTGGAGAATCAACCGCGGATCCGGACATAACGCATAGTGGAGCACAGGCCTTAGTCAGGTGGGGCCACAGCAGGCCCCGCACAAAAACAATTAAGTTTGCCAGATGAATAATTATAAAATATTAATAGAGTTTTTATAAACACAACTGCTACTATAACAGCAATCAGTCTAGTGTGATAAAGTAGTGTTGTTATAGAGTTGATTAGTTATCAATTATGTAGGCACAAAAGAATATTAAACTGGAAAAATTCCCCAATAGTAATTTTGTTTTTATTTAATAATAGCCTAATTTCTTTCCTAATTTTATTTTTAATAATTAAGTATTATTAATAGGCATATATTATTGTTTTCCTCTTATCTACATTTCATACTGCGTTTACGTGATATATAGGTCTAGTCCTAATTATAGTGGCGGGAGAAGGTGAAAGATGGGTGTCAAATTGAAGGGGCCAGGCAGTAAAAGTTTGCACCGGGCCATGCACAAGCTAAAGCCGGCCCTGAACCACAGCCCCGACTTACGCACTGCTTCATTCCGCTCGTAGTGGAAAAACTCGCTTTGCGAGTTTCCACCAAGGCCTTGTGGCCTCGAATTTTGGAATGCTTCGTTTCGCTCGCAGCGGGCCAGTTTCCACCCTGGCCGTCGGCCTCAGATCAGGAGATGTCCCACAGCAGCTATAGCCTATATTTCTTTTCTTGTTTTGAAATAACTCGTGTATTGAGATTAAAACTCTTGTTTACACAAATTTTAATTTCAAAGTTTTTGTTCTACTAAGTCACTATAATTTGCATTCAAAAGTTCCCATTCTCTCAAAGTCACTGTAGCAAACCTCTGTTACAGTTTTTATACTTTAAAAAAACAGCAATTTTACTAAAATATTTAATTTGTAACAATCCTTCAGAAGTCATCTAAATTTAAACCCTCTGCAGTAACTGTAATTATAATTTTGGTAAATAACGTTATATTGTGATCAGATCTCTTAGCAGGTTCTAATTTAATATTCATAGATTTCAATGTAATCACTCTGTAATAATAATTATTTATAAAGGCGGGTCCAGGGGGCAACTGTCCAGGGCCCCAGCCAGGAAATATTAAATAAATAACTTTCACGATTGCCCGCGGGTTCCTCGGCGGGGAAGTATTAAATAATTCGACCATGCAGCTGAACCGCTGACGTGAGTTGGGCGAATTTCCAAAATTAAGTTTATATGTTTTAGGGTTTCAACCAACTATGTGGGAAATTGATCTTCTCAAAAGGCGCCCGAAGAGCTGACTGTGTGCACGAAATAAATTATTAAAATTTGTTTGCACCTAAGCCTCCAGCTTCGACTCACGCGCTCCTTCGTTCCACTCGCAGTGGAAAAACAAGCTTTGCGAGTTTGCACCTCGACCTTGCAGCCTTGGGTTATGGACTGCTTCGCTTTGTTCGCAGCGTACAAACTCGGCTGTCGGCTTCGGATCAGAAGTACCTTACGAACTTTTATGGTATTTTACGTGTTGATTGATTTTAGGGAAACTGAGCTAGCTATATAAGGTCCTGTAAAGAAATACAAATGTGCAGAATCGTATCCTACATTTATAATTTTTTATAAAACTCAAAAAGTTTAATTCTAGTACGAAAAATCTAAACAAAAGTTATTTTTTGTCAAAAAACGTGCTTCCGGTTGTTAGATTTTTTTAGCTTACGAACTCGTCCGAGCGACTTGGACAGCCGTGTTTACCAAATTGCGGCCGTTAGAGTGTGAACACATAAATATATATTATATAAATTTTAATGCACCCCAAAACATGTTCACCCCCCGACCTTAGGTCTCAAAACTCACCACAACAGCTCATGACTCACTAGAGATGTAAAGTAGATCAGTAGATTACTCCTGAGATAGGACAGTTTCACACGTGTGATTAGATAAAATAATTAATTAAAATCATGTACAAACCAAAACCTAGTGGCGCACTTACAAAAAAAAATAATTCGACCACGCAGCTGGACCGCTGACGTGACTTGAGCAAATTTTCAAAATTAAGTTTATATGCCTATGTTTTAGGGTTTCAACCAACAATTTGGGAAATAAGTCTACTCACAAAGGCGTTGAACACCTGTCTGTGTGTACGCAATATATTAGTAGAATTTGTTTGCGCATAGTGACCTCGCGAGTTTGCACCACTTGGCTTCGAACTGGGTACTTTTCGTTTTGATCGATTTTGGGGGAACCAAGCGAGCTATAAGGTCGCGTAAAAAAACAAAATGTGCAGAATAACATCCTACATTTATATTTTTTACAAAAAAGGACTTCCGGTTGTTCGATATGTTTGGCTAACGAACTCGTCCGAGCGACATAGACAACAAACATGTGTACCAAATTTGAACCAAATCGGACTTAAAATGCGGCCGCTAGAGTGCGAACACATATATATACAACAGAGCGTCAAAAATCCGAACTAATTGGGACCGAGGGGGTTCGGATTTTTGAAAACAAACAAGAAAATGCCATTTAGGCTAAAATATATGCCATTTAATCAATTAAAGTGGTTAAACAGTACAAACCGTAATGTAATTACAATGCAGTATGTAAGACTACTTACATATTATGATTTATAAGAACCTGCACGTACACAGTAGGGCCAACATGATTACACTTGTACATTATAGTTAACCCAAACGAAAAATAAAAAAACTGTACAGTATGTACGACACACTGTTATAATGATTACTCAAAGAAAAATGATTGAACTTCCTGTATATTTACTGCTGGCGATAAAGCAGCTTATTAGCGTGACAGTGAAAATGGTGACAGCCAGTCTGTTGTGAGAGTAGGTATTAAGAGATAATAATGTCAAACTGCGACGAAGATTTTTGTGAAAGTTTTAACGACGCAATAATAGGAATTTGCGAAAACGAAATTTTGCAGGGGCTGCCTCAGAAAGTGTTCGGATTTTTGACGCTCTACTGTATATGATTTTTAATGACACCCCAAAACATGTTCTGGGGACCATGATCAGTGCTCATTTGCTACTCCCAACCATGAGTCTTACCATAAGGGCCACTGCAATAGCTCATTTTTCCTATGGAAATTCGCTAATAAATTTCCGTATCGACGCATACACTTTGACAACGGTAAACACCAGGCCACAGACAACAGATGATGCAAATAATGAAGATGATAATCTAGAAAGTCTTCGATAAAGAAGTCAAACTAAAAAAAAGATTAGATTTAAATTGCACAAGTATTTTATAACATAGGACATCTGAAGAAGCAAATCATACAATTTATTTTTGACGAAGAAAGTGATTTATTTTTCCCAAAAGGTTGCACGTTTTCTTGGTTCTGTTTACCTAGTGGTTTACAAAATAGTTTCGATTACAAAAAAACAATGTTAAAATGTTATTTTTATAAAAGTCTTAGCAAAATTCACGTTGTGAAGATATTTAAATTATTAAACTGTTAGGAATAATTGCATAAGCAAAGGCTTAATATTAGAATAGGCTTTATTATTATTATTATTATTATTAGGAAGCAATGTAAAGCTTATAAGTCCCAAGAAGAGAACCTAAAGTAGGAGCTATTGCGAAAGATATATAAAAGTGTAGCAATAGCTGAGACAAGCAAAATGCTATGTTGAGTAACCTGGATGGTTATGTATACGCTTGACTGACCTAAAAAGGGGGTTAGTCTTTTAGAGACACCACGGGGCAGCGGAAGCTCTGCCCGTTGATATGCTGCTCTTGGGAGACCTTTGCCTTGAAGGGACACGGTGACAAGGTGAGCAAATAGTATATGTATAATCATTCAATACGGTTACATAAAGGTGTAATTTGGAAGTACAGCCAACTAAGTTATATATATCATTGTGTTTAAAGATTCCCTTACTTAGAGTGCTCTGTCTTGGGACTTAATTAGTTGGAAATGATTATAGGATTAATAAGATTGTAGAGTTTGATCTTTGTATGTTTAAATTATAGTAATAAGTAATAATTGGACTTTGTTTTAGTGTGATGATATATATATATACATGTAGGTAAAGTTGTGATTAGAAATTTAGAGATTAAAGTAATTGTATAATACCACTGAACCACCATCGATGCTGTAGTTTAATTTATGAACCCTGGGCAGTTGAAGAGTGGAACAATCCACTTATAACAAAACAGATTCACTGCGACTTCATAATTGTAAAAGTAGGAGACTAACTAATACATATTATTATTAGCTAGAGAGAAAATTATTCGATTGATTTAGAACAAATTTGCACCAAACACATCAATTGACCTGTATAAATGCGCAAAAAAAGGTTTTGGCCAAAAAAACCCAAAATCAGTTATTATTACTGTATTAGTTAAACAAGAATTTTTAGAAAGATACGGTTTTCTGCATAAGGTAGGGTACATTAAGGGCTACAAATAAGCCAAATTCTATCAAAATCGTTAAGTCGTTTTTTATAAAAAATAACCGATTTTTTGGCCAAAAAGGGGTTGTTTTTTTTAAATTTTTCAAAACCCTTTTTTGTGCATCTGTACAGGCCTAATTGACAATACTAAATAAATAATTTTCTCTCTAGCTTTGTATACATACATTTTGTAAAAAACACTTTTTTGGACTCAGGGGGTCCCAAAATGGATATTTCCACAAAAATCTCAACATCGATTTTTTTTGCAATCACTATACTATAATATAGTGAGGAAGGAAAATTAGATGATACAGAAAATGTATAAAGCATTAAGGACTTTGCAGTTTTAAGGTTCAATGAATATTTGATTGTAATAAATAATGTGATCACGCAGATAAATTGCTGACTATATCAAAGCCCATTAAAGAATACTGTTGCGAGGCGGGCAATAGGATGGGCGCGCATCGTTGCCATATCTACTAGCCTCGAACACTCCTGGTATTTACCGCTCGAGGCTTGATAGCACAGTTTAAAGAATTTAAATGCGTTGAGTCAGCCGCAGTCAGTTAGAAGCGTGGGAAGAACGTGACGTCGTACTACGGCGATTGGAGCGTTCAAGGTCTCAGTGTACACAAGCCTGTCCCTCAACGGTATTCTTTAGCGGGCTTTGATATAGAGTTGAGCGAATGTCCAAAATTAAGTTATGTTTTCAACCAACTGTTTAGGAAATTGGTCGACTAAAAACAGCGCCGAGTTGCTGCGGTTGTATAAAATATATTTGTTCTTAGCCTAGGCTCACGCACTGCCTAATTCCCTTTGCACCTCGAACTTGCTGCATTGTATCAGGAGCAATTCCCCATCGATTTGAACCAAGTACACTTTTATGTTAAGATCGATTTTGGGGGAACTAGACAGGCTATAAAGACCTGTAAAAAACTAATTGTACACAATAATCTCCTATATACGAGGGCTGTTCGGAAAGTAACCTCCGTTTGCTCACTGCATGGGAAGTGGAGGGGGTAGGGCTGCCATTCTTGCCCCAGCACGTCAGTCTGCATCCAGCCGCGGTAGAGTCAAGGTCGTCCGAGTGCTAGTTGATTTTCGGTCACTTGAAAAAATGTGTGCTGCAATAGAAAATCCCTCCAAGTGTGAAGTGCGTGCTGTCATTAGATTTTTCACAGCTAAACAATATTCGGCAGCAGCAATTCATAGTGAACTTTCTTTCTGCTGTATGTGGCCCAAAGATAATGAGTGAAGGAGTTGTTCGGGAATGGATGCCCTCATTTAAAAATGGCTGAACAAATGTCCAAAAAGAAGTAGCAGACCATCTGTGGTCACTGATGAACTGGTTGAGAAAATCAACGCAAAAATTCACCATCTCAGAACTTTTGGAAGAATATCCACAAATTTTCAGGACAAATTTTTGTAAGAGATAGTGACTGACATGTTAGGCTACCGAAAGTTTTGTGCTCGATGGGTCCTGAAAATTCTTTCAGAAGACCACAAGACCCAATGAATGACCTTGGCTCTGGACTTTCTGATGCGTTATGACCAAGAAGGAGAATCTTTTCTGAACAGAATTGTGACAGGAGATGAAACTTGGGTCAAGTACGTGAATCCTGAGACTAAACAACAAAGGTGTGGTGTCACACGGCATCGCCACACAAACCAACAAATGACTGGCAAGATTTTTCCAGCAGAAAGCTCATGGAAACGGTGTTTTGGGACTCAAAAAGGGGTGCTGCTGGTTGAATTCATGGAACGTGGTGCGACAATCAATGCGGATTCGTACACCGCAACACTGAAAAACCTACGATGGGCGATCCAAAACAAACGCCATGGTTTTCTTTCATCTGGCATCATTTTCTTGCACGACAACGCTTGCCCTCACACTGCTCAGAAAACCAAAAACCTTTTGGGCCAGTTCAAATAAGATGTTTTTAGGCATCCACCATACAGCCCAGATTTGGCTCTCAGCGACTTCCACCTTTTTATGCATATGAAGAAATGGCTTGGCACCCAGCGATTTGAGGATGATGAAGAGCTCAAAGATGCGGTCACCGGATGGCTCAAGACACAGGTGGGAGATTTTTTTGCACAAGGAATTTCAAAGTTAGTTAATACGTATGATAAGTGCTTAAATGTTCATGGAAATTATGTTGAAAAGTAAAGGAAAGTCGTACTTTTAAGATGTATATAATACAAATTTTGTATCTACATCTTATGTATGACGTATTTATAAAAAAACGGAGGTTACTTTCCGAACAGCCCTCGTATTTATTTTTTAGATAAAACTCCAAAAAAAAAGGTTCATTCTAGTATGAAAAATCTACAAAAAGGATACTTATTGCCAAAATTGTATTTCCTGTTGTTGGATATTTTTGGCTAACGAACTCGTCAGAGCGACTTACAAAACTAACGTGTGCACCAAATTGGATGTAAAATGCAAAAACATAAATGCGTATATTTATAACATTTTTAATGACACCCCAAAACGTCTTCTGGGGATCACTCCCGAACTTAGGTCTCACCATAAATCACTGAAATAGCTAATCTTTCCTAGGAAATTCGCTAAAATAAAATTAAATGTTTCTTCGTTTGTCCTCTATAGCCTTAAAACTACTCGAAAGATTTCACCGCCCTTATAGTGCTGGATTTCAATTACTTGACTTACATTTAAAGGGTTGAAATAGGGGAACTGTCCTAAAACAATATACCTTTAATTCCCGTAAGAATTCCTTTCCTATGGAAATTCAGTCCGCAAGCAATCAACCGTTGATAACTCTAGTTTAACACTAAATATAAATGTACAGAAATAAAATATCATCAGATTCATATTTTGAATAATAACGAGTGGGGTGTCAAGTGATGACCATTAACAGTAAAATTAAAACATTTAAAATTGTTAAAACATCAAACTTTATTGTTAGTATTACAAAATCACATGACACAACTGTACTTTTACACTTTTTAGAGCAATGATAAAAAAACTTCAATAGGAGTGGAATACAGCAATATAAAAAGTGAAAAACTGAGCTGTAAATTAAAATATTGCTCTTACCATGCAAACTCCAGTAAACAACCAGCTTATTCTACCGCATATTGGTCACCTGTCAAAAGACTCAATACCATTAATTACCTCCTTTACACATTCAATAATTTAACTCTATTAAGGTAACATAATGATAAGGCTTCCAAAAAGGGACTCCTGTCGTAAATACCGAGAACGTCTAAGCAACAGTCTTTTTCAGTTTTGCTTCCTGCGAGTTAAACGGAGCAGCAATATAGCGCATGTAAACCGAATTCTGTAACTAGACTCAAACGTGCGAACAGAGTTGGAAGTTCTAAAGGTAACAAACTGCTGTATCACTTCGTAAACAGTAATTACAAATAAATATCCGTCTATTTGCAAGGCGCAAAAGTTGACGGCTCTGTTGAATACAGATGCGTAAAGTATCTGCGCTAAAACAACCTTCATGAACTTACTGGTATTAAATAAATCAAGAACAACTTTATGTTTCTTAAAACATTTTTTTTATTGTTTTGACATAAAAACTAAAAAAGTTTTACCCCAAGTAAGGTTCGGGGAATTCAAAAGAAACTTCACGTCCTGTTAACTTCTTGTAGACAGATCCGAATGTATCCACCTGAAATAAATGTAAAGTAATATTAAAAATAAATTTACCAAACAGAGATTACTTAACACTGCCTGCTGAACATACTAAAATATATACTACCTTATGTTCAATATTAGTCTGTTGATTTTTATCCAAATGTACTTTAATTAGCTGTTTGCCGTCAGTTTTCACTCTGATGCGTTTGCCTACAATTTCAGCTGGGTAGACGAGATCTTCTAATATAGCATCGTATACAGCTGTCAATGTTCGGCTGTAAAAACAAAGAATAGCATGTGATATAAATCTTTACAAATAAGAATGTACCTAATTGCAACGTTTCAATTTAAAAGAACATCGACTGATTTCAAACAGCTATTTGATTAGACTAATATTATCTACATATATAAAAACATGGGTCGTAAATACTGTAAAAGACTTCATAAGAAGTGAACTGAAGAAATTGTGTTTTTAGTGCTTCAACCCATTTGTCGTTCATTTTATGATTTGTAAAAAAAAACTGCAGAGGGTTGCATTTTTGTTGTGTGCTCCTATCCAGTAGAAACTTTTTTAAACATAACAACATGCTAGTTTTTAGTTTTCTACCTTGCAATGACTGCAATACATATCTGTTGTTGGTCTGGTGCAACAATAATGTTTCATTGTCTTTTTTTTTAGACTAGTGATCCCATGAAAAATCATGCACAGATTATTGAGAAAACTATTAATGTGCTATAGAACTAATGTATGCTATACAACTTGTTTTGAGGTTAGAAGTAGTTGAAAATACATATATTAGTTTGTTCTTCAGAAGAAACTACTTAGGCCCTACATGCAACAAACTAATGTATGCCTAACTGAGTCCATGCCGCTACGGATTTCCAACACGGTAAATGTAGAAAGCCTACAATTAAACATTTCACTCGAAGACCTAAAATAAATTTTACAAAACAAATCAAAAGATTTTAATCCTAGGCCTACTTAAATCAACTATTTTTACCCCAAATATTTTAAATACAGTCATTTAGGCAAAACTATATTATTGTTCACTTTATAATTCACTGACAGTAAGTTTTCGTTGACAGTAGGTTATACCACTCTACATACAGTTGCTTTTATAAGAGTTGATACTACAATTTATTCTTTTATTATACGCAAAATTATAAAAACACGTTTTTCAATCACAATATGTAAAATTTTTTATTATCGTTTTGTGTTTAAAAAAACATATTTCTAAATATTGTTTAAAAACGTGAAAAAAATAATTCACCGTTTCTACAGTATTTTTACATCCATAATCTTGCAGCAAAAGGAAAAGAGCTTCTCAAAGGCTTTATTGTGGTCTGACTTCCTAATACAGTACAGTCCCGTTATTCCGAAATAATTGGGACCGAACACTGCTCGGTTTAGCGAAAATTCGGAATATAAGCGGATTTCATGAATAATATCGACATATTGACTTGTTAAGGAGTAAATTAAGTCCAGGGATATCTGCTAGGGTCAGTTCTAATACAGCGTTGATCAGCTCGGAGGAAAGCGAGGAAGAGGTGAACGCTCAAACTGAACTCATATCACACGTAGACGCGGCAAATGGTCTTGACCTCACCTTAGTGTAGCTTTACACCATCCGTTTTTTCCTTCCGTTGCGTTACGATTCTGTTTTCTTCTAAAAAGGGAAGGGATAGGTTGTTCGAACTATACGTTTTGTCATCCCGCAGTCTGTCCGTTAGTACCGCATCGTATAGGAAAAAGATCGAGAAAAAAAAAATTCGTTCGAGATAAAGAAATCGGAGGAAAAAACGGATGAACGTAAATGACAACAACACTACTACTAATGCCTAACTGTTGTAAAGCATCAAATCCTTCCTGCTTTCTGACGGACCCGGTATCCGTTTCACCTGATGCTTGTTGCAGTAGCTTCCTTCCAGCAAAACGGATGGAAAACGTGAAGGAAACAATTTGGTTTCAGGTGTTTTTACCAAGCTTAGGCTCTAAGTATGCCTCTACTTGACTTATTTTAATAACAATAAATGTACGTTTTTTCACAAAAGTCTTTTTCATTTCTCCTGTTTTATGTTAAAAAATTGTTTCTTTTTCTGAACTCTGTTCGGAATAGTGGGACTCTACTGTATGCAAAAAATTAATATGGCCTGAAAGAATCTTTTTCATAATGATCCATACTTAGGTCATGAAATACTTCTGTTTATCAATTTAATACCCATGGGCAGTTTCATTTAAACAGATTCATCTTAACGTGAAGATGTGTACACATATGTAGCTGATGCATTATATTTAATATTTCAAAATAAAATATTAAATGATCAAACTCCAGCATTTGTTATGGGTCTTTGAGTTTACCTTTATGGTCGAATTAACCAAAAAGGGGCAAGAAGACCGTGTTTACACCAATAAACAAAAATATGTTTCTAAAATGTTCAATTTTAAAAGGTTTATTTTATTATGTTACACATTTTATTACACTATTTTGGAACTAAAACTAATTGAAGTTTTATTGTGGCTTCTCTTAAAAAATAATATTCTAAGGCTTAAAATTAAAGTTATAGAATAAACAACATGTGGTACATGTATAGATAATTTCTCTGGGTTGGTTTTATATCTGAACCCGTAGTTTGTGTACACGTGTAGCTGATGCATTATATTTAATATTTCAAAATTAAATATTAAATGATCAAACTCCAGCATTTGTTATTGGTCTTTGAGTTTACCTTTATGGTCGAACTAACCAAAAAGGGGCAAGAAGACCATGTTTACACCAATTAACTAAAATAAGATCTTAATATTAAGAAGATATTTTTAATACTTTGACATTTTTTTAAAGTGAAAAGTTGAATTTTAAATGATTTATATTACATACTTTGTCACACTATTAGCAACTAAAACTTATTGAAATAAGTTTTATATATTTCCTTGAAAGAATGTTTACATCCTAAGATAATTCTAATAAAGCTTAAAATTGAGCTTTATTTAGATGGCTTACCATCAAAGTAGTCAAAAGGGCCTTTTCTGTTATATCCCCGCATTTACAAATTATTTTCTAAAATTATTTTCTATTCTCAAACTATTTTCTATAGAATGAGAATTAATCGGGAATGTCCAAATAACTATTTATAAGTACTCCATAACATATAAGGAAGGAAGTTTCCAGTTTTTGTTGATATTAGATATGGGTTATCACAAAAGCGTAACTTTACTATTCGACTCAAGCCTAATATTTTTACAGACAACGACGTTGTTTTATATTTTACTGTTAAATGTTGACTGCAGGTAAACATACAGTGACTAAATAGGTTAGGTTAGAAACTTTTAGGTATTTTTTATTATTGTTTTTGCATTTCTGTTGCCATAGGTTAGCCTAGAGTCGAATAGTAAAGTTGCGAATGTTTAAAAATTGTCCCCCCCCCCAACAATTATATTTAAATGGTTAGTAAAATATTATATTTCACATTTGTAGTTCTATCCTGATCAACCCTCATTCTATAGAAAATAGTTTGTAAATGCGGGGATATAACAGAAAAGACCCGTCAATAATAGTAAGCTATATTTTATCGCTATTACCTAAACTGCACATTTAGCCTATAGTGAGAGATTGTGGCACCAAAAAACATTATAGATACAAGTTATGAACGATCATAGGCCTACTGCACTAGAATCACACGTATCCTTAATTAATTCAATTACATTACTAATTTTCTACAGATTTTAAAAGCGATCTAACCTATGTGCAACACTACTATTATAAGTTGGAAAACGGCTGAAACTTTTTGAGTTGTTGTAACTTAGAAGTACCGCCAGTGCATTGTTTATGTACAATACTTTTTGGTCCTAGTACAAAAAAATACATTTACCTTAAAGTCAGGTGACTATTGAATCAGCTTATAATAAAGTATTATAAAAAATAGTTTTCTTTGTACTACAGCTGTTTCGGCTTTCCAGCCATTAATGAGTGCTTAAAAATATATGATAATAAAACATTTTATATTTGTATGTAGAAAAAATCCACTGATCACATAATTACAATTTTTTCTTTGCACAAATAGTAGAGACCACAGCCACAAAGCGTACTGTTATTATTGTGGTCTATCTCTATTGGTGGTACAAGGAAGAGTTCTGAAGAAACAATCCTTCCCCACCAATAATGGTAGAACTTAACGACAGTACACACAGAGACTGTGGGCCCACGACAGTTTCTTTTATTGTTGCTAAGCACATTAATTGAAAAAGAAATGAAGGGAGATCTTATACAAATGTTTCTGGTTCTTAGTGACGGACTATCACGAGGACAACCATCGTGGAACCCAGACTTTGCTCTGTGCCC
>JAGFPH010000732.1:262219-302874 GCA_018207615.1 Philaenus spumarius
ACCCAGACTTTGCTCTGTGCCCAATTTTGACACTCCTACAGCATAAAAAGACTGTAGAAGCAACAGTATAATGCTTTATATAAAAGGATGGATCTGTTTTTCAAAAAGTATATAAATCTCTGTAATAGCCCATTTACAAACATTCACCTCCTAGGTCTCTTCTGCTTGTTCTTAGTCCTGGTTTTCCTTGTAGGTTTAGGTAGGATCTTACGGTCCCCAACAAAAACAACATGTTTGCCACTGAATTTCTTTTCTAATTCACGGACAAGTCGAATCTGGATCTTCTGGAACGACTTCAACTGAGGGATTGGGACATAAATGATGATCGACTGAAATAAAAACGCAAAAATGATATACAACCGTTTCAATTTCTACAAGTATACAAACATACTAATTAAATATAAATAGTTAAATGTAGTTTACATAAAAAGATGTAGTTTTACTTTGCAAACTTCTTTTAACGGCACACTTAATATGACTTATATATCGTTGGACAGTGTCTCCACTAAGATGAACAGGTAAGCACATGATATCTATTGATTAAAGTCACTTCAGTTTGACAGATCACTGTTCTGGTTAGCTATAGTACAGATGCAAAAGTTGCACATTTCAAGACTTACATGAATTTGTATGTATTAATTACACAAATGGAATTGTTCATCTAGTTGTTCATAGTTTTTAATATAAATTTTTGAAAATTACGGAAATATCAGAATTTCACAATACTTTGGATCACAAAATTGCTTCTAGACGTACAACCAATAGCACTAGAGAATTGTTTGATTTTAAAGCTCAAATTGTATGGGCTTCCATTTGATATGTAACCTGATAACCTCAAAATAAAATGGGTTTGTTTTTCAAAATTTTAAAAATCTCAATAACACCATCTTAGTATAAAAAAGAAGATACATTCAGTGCTTTCGTGAATATACCAATTTCAAAAATAGTTGGTCAAAACCTTTACCGTATTTAAACTTAATTTTATGGAAATTCGCTCAACTCATGTCAGCGGTTGCTATGCAATCGAATGCATAGTGTTACAATTGCGCCTAATGGAAAGTGAAACCGTTAACCGCAAACTGTTACAAAATTTAAAAAAAACTTCGTTATAGGCCTATCAGTGATTAACTACTATGTTATACATGGGAGTATACTATCAAATTGTTATCTAGGTTTATAACTAGTGGTCTGCGGGTACCTGAATTTTCGGGTTTCGGGCGGGGTTTTTCACTACCCGAGGGGAAATATACGTTAAAATACGGGCGAGTATTTTTGCTATACTTGATGAGTTTGGTTAGTGAGGAATTCAGTCCCGATAAATTCGGGTAGTGAGTAATTCAATACCAGATAAATTCGGGTAGTGAAGAATTAAAATGAATAATTCAATTTCCTTATGGATAAAAAGCAAAAATGAGTCGATAAAAGCTATTTCAATATAAAAAATTAAGACAATGTGTCCACAATTGAAACTTAGAAAATTATCCAACCTTCTTTATTCATACTGTAGGCCTAATCACAACAAACTATCTCGACTCCACAAATTTAACAAATTGGAATCAAGACGTCACGTTGGTTAAAACATTTAGACAACTGTCGTTTACATCAAGTCACAAAGAAAACACAATTATTCTGATGAAAAAAAGTACAAAACCTAAGCAGTAGACACATTTTGTGTTTTAGGCCTATATGCGACATAATAATTTCGTCTTGCATAATCCGTGCGTATGCCTGCCAGTCCTGTATATTATAATCTATGTTGTATAATTCGTTACTTCGGAATTGACTAACCGATAATTTCCCCCAAATTTTTACGAGAGAATCTTTTCTCCGACAACTGTTATTGCGATGTGATATACTTTTAGCTCTCAAACTAAGGCCAATAATCCGAATTGCATACAAGCATGTTACCAGAAATGAAATGCAAAGCCGAAATGTCAACATTAAATTTACCCGTTCGATATTTAAAGTTTACAGCGGAAAGGTTCTTAGTCATAACAGTTCACTTTTACTCTGTTTAGTAGTCTGTATTTTGATTTTGTGATTCCGTGTTGTTTGAGGTTATAATGACCATCAGATTCGTTCGTTTCACATCACAGTCATTTTTTCGTTGTTTACAATTTGTGTTAAAAAATAAACTTTCCTCTTTTTTGAAACGGAAGTGTTATTTTATTAGTTCCATAATTTTTTGTTAATGGTTTTATTTTTCATTGTTTTTGTTCTGTATAGTTTAGATTTCCTAAAATAGGCAATTTTATTGCTAGAAAATTAACATCGGTGTAGCCGTCCTACTACTGCTAGGCCTACGGATAGCGATCATGAGAGAAATACCAATACAAATGATAAAATACTAACCGAACGGAAAATAAATCCAATTCAGCAATCACTATTTTTAGGAGTAGGAAAAAATACTTCAATTAGAATAATAATTTAGTTTTGTTAGGATGATTATGTTTTTAGTAACCTAATAACTTACTAAAAAGGCATAGTCGTACAGTAATAATATAATATTTATGAATTCTGAGATACCGGTAATTGCTAAATTCAAAAGAAAAAGTTGTATTTACTATTAAATATAAAATCATCACTTGCTTCCAGTTTTCATTTACTACCCGACCAGACTCGAGTCAAATATTTTACTACCCGACCCGAACAAAAAAATCACTACCCGCAGACCTTAACAATCGATAGTAGAGACTCATATTGAATTATACTCTATTATTTTTGATGAGCACCAAACAATTCCATACACCAAATAAATCTGTTCACCTACAAATTAGCTTTGTATTGCAAGTTAAATTAATTAAAGAAATATTTTGAGGATAATTTATATGCACCGGTAACTAACTTATAAAAGACATTACGTATAATATTATTGGTTTCTATCGTCTAAATAAAAAATCAATACAGACAACAACAAAATATTCCATTACCTTCTTTCCATTGAGTTCTATTTCTTTTGCCTTTGTAATGTGTAGTTCTCTAAGTTGAGCCTTTAGATCACTATTCATTTCAAGCTCTTGAAGTGCCTGTGAGATTGAGCTCTCAAAAGAGTCAGGCTCAGCCTTCCCTGCCTTAACGATCTTACTACTTGAAGTAAACATCTGAAAATTATACAATAAAATATTAACCATGGGATACTTTTGTGTGCGTCAAACCTCTTCCTTCTTGAAATTTTTATTACTGCATGCTTATCTAATTTTAGATTGTTTAATAAATGTGTAGGATTCATACCCTCAAAGCTAAAATGGCAAATGATATTAAATGTCTGAATTTAATTACTGTATTAAGTTTACAATATATCAGAGTTATAATAATTAGAAAGAATAAGCATCTGTTAGGCCAACTCTTCAATAAAAACCTAACGCAAAAATTAAATAGTATAAAAATAATTTATTTTAAAGAATTAAATCATACAATTGAGTTAATTAGCTGGAAAAAAACTATTTCTAAAATAATTTTAAAATTATTATTAGTACTTTTATTGGCTATTTTTGCTTATATTTAACCCCTACACCATGAGCTCCCGGTTGCAAATGAGTGACTTTTCTAAAAACTAAAAATGCCTAAAGGAGTAAAAACAGTTTTGTCTCTAAATTAGGCCTAGAAGTAAATATAAATCGTGCTTAGCTAACTTTAAAACAACATTTTAAACTCAAACTATGTTTATCAAGTAAATCCTCATAATAGTACAGTAAGACCTCGATAATCCGGCAGATTCGATAGTTTGGCATCAATCATCTTGAAAATTTGCACTTATTAAAAATAGCAGTTTTTGTAATTATTGAGTGATTTAAGCCCGGTCTACGCTGCCTGTTGGCTCCACTTCCGTTAAAAACAGTGTGTAAAAATCTACTGCTCAATAAACTTGTCCAAAACAAACATTTCAATTAAAATATCTCCTAAAAATTGAACCGATTCAAAACAATGTGCTCTCGTTGTCCTATAAAAACGTTAAAGGGGCCGTTTAACACTTTCGTTGCTGACAGTATTTTGTTGAACATATTCCACTTAATGAAGATTATTTGAACAAATTGAAGTCTTTGGAAAAAGATACATTGAATTTCTTATAAATAGTTCTTAGATTTAAAACCGCTTTCAGGGTATCTACTAATTCCCAGAAATAAAAATCAGTGACTTTTACAGTAAAAATTAAAAAAATCAAGTTTCTATATACAAAGACTTTATTCTGTAAAACTTAAAATCACTTATGACTTAAGTCTACTTCTCTTAGTAATACACCCAATTAGTGATACACGAAATGCGTGATGTTTTAGTCTCGATCAAACATCTCAAGCATCAAACAATCGCACATGACTACGCCGCAACTTGTCTGCTCCGTAGTTCCCTACTACGCCCATACTCCCCCTTACCGAACGCTGTTCCTGTTTATATTCATGTTTCGGCAAAAAAGACATTGAAACAACATAAAACATATAAATACTCCGCTTCATATATGCTCAAAATTATTTTAAAGGCTAGATATGTCTTATAAAAAACTTATCAGGTTATTATAGGAAAAATATTTCAATTCATCATCTTGAAGCCTGGGGCTATGATCGCAAGTATGACATCAGCGTGTCACTCGCACGATAGTATATACGGAACCTTTTTTTTATATTTGTTACGATCCAGCGCTCAGAGAACTTATATTACAAAAATATTTTATGTACAAAATGATTTTGATTTAGGCTTTTAAAATTTATTAGTTAGCGGCAAGCTCTCTACGCAGTTAATGTTACCTTACGTAGTTTTAACGTATAATTTACGTGTTCATATAAAGTACATGTGCGTTTATTTATAGTTTATTCCCTGTCTAACCATTTTAAAGGAAAACCTCGATAACCCGGCATCACCGGATCCCCGAGCGTGCCAGATTATCGAGGTCTTACTGTACTACATATTAAAAAGTTGCAATGTTTGATATAAAATAAACAAGAAGCTAAAACTGATGCTCAAAGTAACAGTTATGACGGAAACCAGGGAAAATAAGGGAAGAGTTATGATCTGGACAGACCTAATAATCGTTGCATTTTAAAATAGTAGCCTAGGCTATGTAATATTGTCTTTAATATGTATTAATCAGTAACTGTTTTTTAAGTTCCAGCAAAATCTAATTAAGTTAGTGGTTTCAGAATATCCTATGTAAAAAATAAATACAGCCAACATAATAGGCCTATTTATATATGCCATGGTCAAATCTGAAATGTCAAGTACTGAGGTATTGACCAACTGGTAAAATTATATTATACCTATATAATTATACTAGCTGACCCGTACGGCGTTGCCCGTGGTGGTTGGTATTTTCAGTCTTTTTAACGTAGCCTAATTGTATTATTTTTAAGTGTTCAGTCAGTGAGTGGTATTTGGCTTTTATATATATACTAGGGGAGACCCCTGCATGCTCCGCACGCCAACCCCCAACGTAACCTTCTAAAAACATATGTTATGTTTTATTTATAATAAAGGTGAAGGATTAATAATAACCTCAAAACTAAGACGGTAAATAATGTTAAATGTTCAATTTAAATTATTTCTTATATTTTAAAGCAGTTATAATAACGGTTAAAAGAACCAGCAAGGCTCAGGTCTACTCTTTAAAATTCTAACCTAAAAGCTACAAATACAAAAATAATTGCTTCAAATTTTGAAATCAGCTGTTAATGGAAATATTGGAGCAA
Organism: Philaenus spumarius; assembly: GCA_018207615.1. Classification (NCBI taxonomy): domain Eukaryota; kingdom Metazoa; phylum Arthropoda; class Insecta; order Hemiptera; family Aphrophoridae; genus Philaenus; species Philaenus spumarius. The sequence continues at coordinate 267,898 of JAGFPH010000732.1, forward strand.
ATATATTATCTGTTATTTTATTCAATTGGTTGCTATGGTAATAAATGTAAATACATGTGTTGGTATATCATTCTAGTCCTAACATAAGAATTTTTCCGATTAAATTTATAAATATTGAAATAAAAAAAGGTTTTTATCGAAATGAATCATAGCCTATGTTACTCAGGGATAGTGTAGCTTTTTATTAGTAAAACTATTTTTTCAATCGGTTCAGTAGTGCCAGAGATTACCCCCTACATACAAACAAACAAACAAATAAACAAATAAACAAACAAACAAACAAACTTCTTTATAATATTAGTATAGATTATATATTATATTTCGTTATTATCACATTATATAATTAAAATTTAAAAAAAAACCTAAAAGGTTCTAACCTATAACCTATAGTATTTAGTCACAGTAGCCTATATTTACTTTTTACTTAACCTGGCCGATAACAGTACCGGTATGTTTGTACTTTAAAAACGTATGTATTTGAGTTGGCTAAACTGTTCTACACAAAATAGAACAAGACAAATCCGGCAACGCTGGGAGAATGCTAAGAAAAGCATGTCGGCTCTTTACAATGTAAATTCCCATAAGGAACATTTGATTTGAAAGTTTTAAATATTGTAGCCTACATGTTGAAGATGGTTAAATATTGCTTTCCCGTCATCAGTGAAGTGCATATATAAATACTATATTTAGGCTATAAAGAAAAAAGTTAAGGTTTGTGTATTTATAGTAGTATCGATGGTTCTAGTGGAGGACGTCGTGACTACAGGTTTTAATAGAATTACACTATATATAACTTTTTCCTATATATATAATGAAATTAGACACTTCACTGATCGCAGGAAATCAATTATAAACATTCTAAACAAATATAACATAACAAATTAACAAACCAAAAATCGCTTATGGAATTTAACACAGACAATCAACAGCCATTTTAATACGAAATAGGAACAGGGTTGCCAGATTGGTTGCAATTAGATTTGAGTGGGTTTATCACAGTGCCTCCTATATTGCCTAAAATTAGAAAATAATAACTGTTTAAGTTAGAACCCTACCTCTGGATTTTTTAAATTCTAATTATATAATGTGATAAGGACGAAATATTATAATTATACTGTTATCGGTAACATACTGTGACTAAACAGTATAGGTCAGTACCACTAGTTTTTTTTTATTCTAATTATATAATGTGATAATAACGACGAAATATTATAATTATACTGTTATCGGCAACATACTGTGACTAAACAGTATAGGTCAGTACCTCTAGTTTTTTTTAAATTCTAATTATATAATGTGATAATAACGACGAAATATTATAATTATACTGTTATCGGCAACAGAATATAAGGTCTGTTTATATTCGCTACTAGTAAAATGTTGTGATTACTGTTACGTCATCTTTTCCTATTACATAAGTTCAATATGGCAACGTTGGCAATCAGAAATGATAAGTTTCTTCTTTTATACTGGTATTCAATGTAATTTATTAACGATAATTGTGATTGTTTTTAAAGTAAAAGTTTTGAAAAGTTATATGAAAATCGACATATATTTTCGTAATTTCTTTCATTCATTTTGTTTAGTGAAGTTATTGTTGATATTTGTTGGTGTATTAAGTGATTTGTTTCTTTTATTTAGTGTTAAAATATAAAAAAATACTGAAGTTAACCTCTATTTTTCTACTTTTATTTCTCTCGTATTTCCTATAATTTTTATTTCCCGCGGATATTTTTGTTGTTTTTATAATCAGTTTAACGTGTTCTTTCATAATATGAAGAGATTTTAAAAAAACCTCTGGTCACGCCGTTCTCCATCTTTACCGTATCGATTGACACGCTGTTGTAAACTAATACCGGTACCTAAGAAACTTTAAAAAAATACATTTATAGGCTTATAGACTATGTGTTTAAGTCTATCTTAAAAAAACTTTTATAATTTAGTTCAGGTTTTTAAGATATTTCAATCGTTTGACCCTAGTATGTTTCCAGTTTTTAACAAATATGTTAGCCTAGGCCTAGTAGCACTTTTTGAATAAGTAGGCCTAGTTGTAGTCTATTCTTAAAGTTTGCCAAAAAAAAAACAATATTTTGAATTGCGAGAAACACTTATTTCGATTGGTTAAATTTAATGCGCAACTTTACTATTCGACTCTAGGCTAACCTATGGCAACAAAAATGCAAAAATAATAATACAAAAATACCTAAAAGGTTCTAACCAAACCTATTTAGTCACAGTAGGCCTATGTTTATCTGTATTCAACATTTAACAGTAGAATGTAAAACAACGTCGTCTGCAAAAATATCAGCCTAGGCCTAGAGTCGAATAGTAAAGTTACGCCAAATTTAATACTATTATACAAATAATGTCCGTGTTAATACCTATTATTCTAAGTGCTTGCCTAAACAACCGATATAGGGGTTCCCAGTATGGAAAGAGATCAATCTCCCGAAAGGCTATCAAGAGTTTGCCAGTCCGAGGGTTAAATTAAGTGTACCAAGGCTACCTGCTACCTATAGCCAAAATGTTTAACAAACTGAAAACATACTGTGACTGTAAGTTTGCTTATGTCCAGAGTTTATTTAACTGTAGGTTAGAGGGTGTATTTTGTAATTTACCCACAAATCAGGATGAATGAAAGGCAAACAATTCATAGGCTACCTACTCTTATTGTTTAAACACAATCAAGTGATTAGATCTAATTAAGTGTCATTATAACAATGTATATTTTTCTGAAAAAATACAATATGTAATATTAAAATATGGCAAACAAAATAAAACAATGACATAGGCCTAAGCCTGCTATAACAAAATTTGGTTAGGTTTTTCAACCACAGTTAGAGTAAAATATATCTTCAAAGTATAACACATACACAATAAATTAACTTTCTGAAGTGATAAATAAGAGGTTCATATTATATTTTACCTATAGTTAATTGTAATATTCCTCTTAGTTTCAAAATAATAAATTTACAAATCACAAAATGACAACAAATGCAACGTGTGACCACTAAATTTATCCAATGATATCTTACACATCAATGTGTGTAATACAATCAATTTACAAAAAATATTACAACTAACATTACAATTAATAATCCAAAGTATTTATTACACAAAATATTTTGTAATAACAGCACAAAATATCACAGACTAATTTCACTTACCCTGACGTTACCGTAATCGCATGTAAAAGAAATTGGCCATTGATCCAATGCCCACCAAATCTTGTGACTGTTCTGAATAGTTCGTTAGTTCGTTTACCTAAGCTAATTTTGTCGCCTAAATAATTTTTAATATAACTAGGCCTACTGTTGTATTTTATTAAAATAAAAACTTATTATTTCCATTAAAAATATAAACCTTAAGTATGTATTCAAGAATCAAGCATACAAATTTTCAAAAATGTACAAATAAAACACTTAGTACAATATGAATTCTTCATTCAAAATACTTTCTTGTAATCCATATATTGTAACAATTACGCTACTTAATATATATGTTCACGTTAAATTTAGCGTTCAAAATTTTTAGAAAAACATTATTTTTGTATTATGTTAATTAATCTGTAAAAATAAGCCAAAATATATTTGTTTGTTGTTGTTTATTCTGAAACTATAATAGTTTAACGACAGCAATAATTATCGTTAAATAATTAAATTGTCAACTATATTAACAATAGGCTAAAAGACCATACCACATGATTTTCGTTTTCATTATCAAGCAATCAAGTTCTACAGGTTATCTATATCTAATATTGTCGCATCAAAGTCTGAGGTGTGACCTCTAGTGGAGGAAAAAATATCCATTTTGGTGCGGGATAGATCTGTTCTAAGAATGGCTGCCCTTAGGATCCTTGTAAGAAATTCTACAAGAAATGTATGCACATCAGCTTCAAGATTGGCCAGTAAGTTCTTTTAAAGTTATATTACTAAATCAAATCAAAATTGATTGGACTCGGGAGTTTTTTTTGCACCGCAATAGACGTGTCTTGTGCAAGCACCTCCTTGGCCCTATTCCTTTTCACCACTAGAAAAATTGCATTTATGGCTTAGGACCTAATCATACGAAATTATTGATTTTAAACAATTCTCCAACCGAATCAACATAGATTTAGGCCTTGTTCTAACGGGTAGCCTAATCTTGATTAAAATTTGAAATTACTCAAGCTAGGCTTTCTGGCTATCTTGACAAGGCTATCTTATGTATGTCAATGAGACGTAGTAATCCTAACAGTCATAAATTAAATATTTTATTATTGACAGAATAGAAACTATTTCTGCTTTTAAACAACCAAGTTACTGTTTCAGTAAATAGGATTGTAATAGGCTAGCCTAGTCCTAATAAAATCCAAATTATAACTAAACTTATCAAGGGTCTTGCATACCTACTAACACCCTAAAACTTATTTCTAGAGTGTTCCTTAAACGCTAGGTTAGATTTTTGTCACTAATAATATTTAGACTGTGATTAACAGGTTAGTTTTTACATTCATTATTTTGTTTAACCCTTTGACCGCCAAGGGCCGATCTAATCGGCTTTTACTAACTGTCTGAATACCGCCACAGGGTCATTCCATATCAAATCAACCACAAAAAAATGATTTTGACACCCACCATCTCAGATTTTGATGAAACTTGGCATAGTTGTTCTATTCATTGATTTAAGAAACCATACCAAATTGTTTTGCTCTATCTCTAATAGTTTAGGTTTTACAGCCTCTTAAAGTTTTTGGATTATTGTGATTTTTATCGCTCGGCCGCAGAAAACTAAGTTTGTTTTCCTATGAAAAATAAATTATATCTTTGTTAGTTACCAGCCAATTTAGATGAAACTTTTTTTGAGTATACATCAATATGTCAGGAAGGATTTAAAAAATGTACAAAGCTACCAAGTATTTATTTGGGAGCAGAAAAAAATCCTAAAGTGTCATTTGTCTGATTTTCAAAACAAAACGCAGGGTTCTACGATAAATGAAATATCTCCTAAAGGGAAAAGGATAATCATGAAAATATTTTTTTGTTTTTGTTCTAAGAGATGTGTTCTATCACATGAAAGAGTAAAATTAGTGGGTATTTTACTCCTTTATTATTTTTTCTCTTTTCAAAACCAAAAATGTTTTATTTTATAAAATTTCATAAAACTATTCAGCAATTAAGTAGAAGTAATATTAGATATAACTGTATTTTAATTTTGAGTTAAAATCTATTTACTAAGTATGTTTGAATGCTAGTTAAATAAAGTAGGATATGCAATTCTTACCGTTGAATGCGTTGAAACAGGTTTTATTACATTAACACTTTTCAATACTGTCACATTTTGATTGGGCACTTATCATACATTCTTGAGAAAACTGATAGGTTCTTCCAGTCATTGTTATTGGGGGAACCACTACAGCAATAATATGAGGAATGGGCACAGCACATGCATCTTCCTTCTTGAGCCAAAAAAATTATGTTGATGGTCCGCGGGGATGTAGAAACTATTCCGTGACATCTTTTTCTTCAGCGTTTATCTCACTCACCATGCCAAAGTACCATAAGCTGGCATAAACACTACAAGCAATAAAATATCCAGGGTTCAAATCTTCTAATTTCACGAAAAAGTTTTGCTGTTTGTTAAATACATTAAAAACAATAGCTGCTTGGTCATCCTTGCTAATTCTTCTAGCCTCAATTGTTCCAGAATCATCTAGTGGCTGAAAGTTGTGAAATGATCTTGACCCTGGAAGAGTTTGAACGTCTTTCCAAAGCAAGACGAGTTACTTCAACTGTTTCTTGAGAAATAAAATGGAAACTGACTTTTTCAATTCTGGTCTTACAAAAATCAAACATTTCAGTCACTGTTATTATTTGTTTTTCTAGAGGTCCTTTGAAGACTTTCCCTTCGAGCTAAGTGCTTCACAGTACCTCCTATTCCGTCACATTCCGTTTTGCCATGACTGGTTGCAAAAAACGACCACTGAGCTATAAATTGAAAATCTTTTTCATGCTGACACAGATTTATAAAATTGTAAAAAAGTTTCATGTCTCAACAAGTCAGTCTCAATCTAGCAGCAGAGTATGCAGCCTGAAGTTCTTGTTACAACTTGAATAGTTCAGTTGCCTACTTTTATTCATAGAGATTATTTTACTATAAATTATTTTTTCTTATGTCACACAATTTTTATCCATAATAATAACAAATTATAAGCCTTTGAATCGTTTTTTACTGCTTTCAAAGAAACTGAACTATTCATTAATTAGGCTTTTATCACATTAGCTTAGTTATAGATTTTGAGAAGCTGTTGTATATAGAATGATTTGAAATTATGTTTTTAATAAAATGTTGTGTAGGCCTATAGAGTTTACTAAAAATGTAGCCTTATCTTTACTTTGATAGTTTTAAGAATTAAGTGATTTCAACTTATTTACCATTGTCGTTTACCTAAAACCTGCGTCAATGGTAAGAATTGAAACCATATTTATTTAGCTAGAATTCAACCATATACTTTAAACAGGCTTCAAGATTAAAATTAAACTACCTAATATTCCTATTTCTATTTGGTAAATTATTAATTATATAATTTTTAGTAAAATGAAATAATTAAAAAACAAAAATTTGTTTTGAAGTGAGAAAAAATAATAAAGCAGTAAAATACCCACTAATTTTACTCTTTCATGTGATAGAGCACATCTTTTAGAACAAAAACAAAAAAATATTTTCATGATTATCCTTTTCCCTTTAGGAGATATTTAATTTATCGTAGAACCCTGCGTTTTGTTTTGAAAATCCGACAAATGACACTTTAGGATTTTTTTCTGGTCCCAAATAAATACTTGGTAGCTTTGTACATTTTTTAAATCCTTCCTGACATATTGATGTATACTTAAAAAAAAGTTTCATCTAAATTGGCTAGTAACTAAAAAAGATATAATTTATTTTTCATCGGAAAACAAACTTAGCTTTCTGCGGCCGAGCGATAAAAATCACAATAATCCAAAAACTTTAAGAGGCTGTAAAACTTAAACTATTAGAGATAGAGCAAAACAATTTGGGATGGTTTCTTAAATCTATGAATAGAACAACCATGCACAGTTTCATCAAAATCTGAGATGGTGGGTGTCATGGTGTGGTTGAACTGACATGGAATGACCCCACAGCCGATTACATCGGCTCTCAGAAGTTGGTCGAATACCGCCATAGGCCGACGTGATCGGCTCTGGCAGTTTGTCTGAACAGCGCCACGGCCTTTATAATCAGCTTTTAGTATTTTGTTTATTTAGTCACTTTTATTACCGGTACCTAAACCTGTAATGTTTTCTAAACTTATAAAGAGGATAAGATTTGGCCTTTCATATTGTAACAACATATTTTTAGTTTACGTCTATTTTAAAAGTTTGTATAGCTGAGCAAAATAGATAGGCCTACATGTATGAATACGGTATAAATAAATACGGTAGATTTTTTATTGTGTAAGGAAAAAAATTCAATCTTGGTACTAAATGTCAATTACATAACAAATGAACGGGGGAAAATCTACCGGATGTGTATTGTGATTGTGGATCCATATTTATTTATAAAATATTTATGTACCGGTACCGTATAAAATACCGAAAATAGGCTGTATACTTTCCCGCTAGTTTTACTGAGTCGTTCTATGATTGTAGAATGTTTTTGTCATATTATTTCTGTTATTATACTAAAGTGAGACACATTTTGTGTAAGTGTTTAGTGAGTTCAGAGCTGTGAATCTTGTTTCTTACAACAATAGCAATGAGTGATCCTCTAAGAAGGGCTCTACTCCAAAAAGAAAAACCGGGGCTTTGAGTAAAAAAAAACGCAAATACATGTTTTAAATGTTAATATTTTTTGGTTAAATTTTCGGGAGTTAGGCTATTCTCAATAAAATATTGAATAACATAATATATAAGGTTAGAGGAAAAATATTTTTTTTTACCTAGTTATTAGGCTCTACACTTAAAAATTGTATACAAATATTTGTTTTCCTTTACTTTTTCAGTTATAGTACACATGTAAAAGTGGAATTAATACCATTTTTTGTAAATTTAGTTGAAGTGTTACTTTTAATTCCAAACAAAACGAGACCAAATTCATTATTCTAGCTTTGATAGCTAAGCTACAATGGTTTATGTAAACGTTCGTCAAAATACCGAAAATAGGCTTGGTGGTATTAGACAATCCCACACGACAGTGGCTTGGCGCTCAATGCAGTGCCTCGCTTAGTCGACCTTGGCTGTATTCGGAGCGTCCAAGTAGAAACGGCATGGCGGTCAAAAGGGTTAATGACATAACATTAACACCATTGCAGGCGTAAATTTACCATACAACCCTCGGCTAATATTTTTGCAGACGACGACCTTGTTTTACTTTCTAGGCTACTGTTAAATATAGCCTAGGTAAACATACTGTGACAAGACTTAAGTTAGAAGTTCAAGATATTTTTTTAAATTATTGCATTTTTGTTGGTGTTGCATAGTAAATTTGCATTCTTAATCAAAAATTTAGTTGCTGTGGAGTAGGCCTAGCTAAAATTAAAATATGGTTGACAGTGTTATTTGTAAACCTAAATAAAACATTAGCCTACATTTAAACAGCTATAGTAGGTCTATATATTGCATTGCTACCATGGGATCTCTAGTCAATTTGGGGAATTTTGGAGTTAATGACAAGGGGTTGAAATCAGAAGCTTTTGGCATATTTTAGCAGATGACGACCTTGTTTCACATTCTACTGTTAAATGTTGAATACAGGTAAACATACTATGATTAAAGACTATAAGTTAGAACTTCAGGCTATTTTTTTTTTATTGCATTTCTGTTGGCTTAGGAGGCCTAGTAAATTCGTGCCAAGCTTTTAAATATGTACATGTTCATCAAAGATAACACAATAAAAATTGTTGTACACAACTTTTTAAGTGATGTAAAACGTATATAGGCCTAACTTTTTATTAAAGACTGTATCCAGTAGCCATTAATTTCGGAGAAATTAGGGTATGCTTGAATTTTTTGTATAAAAAATAAAAAAAATAAGTGCAATCAGCTGTTTTTTTTTTAGGGGCCTTTACCGATTTTGAGTAGCATCAAAATATTAAAAATAGGCTAACGTTAATAAAATATTTTGCAATAGTTAAAACTATGTTGTACTATAATAGGCTACTTCATGCTGTGAATAGAGTTACACAAGATCAATGAGAGAGGTTAACCAGATATAGCCTATAAATAGCTCTCTCACTAATTACTTTGTCAACAATCAGTTTTAAAACATATTTCTACATGTAGATCAATATTGAATAACACAATTCAATCTGAATTTGCTTAATACTTAGAAATTACAGTAGGCCTATTTAATTTGTTATTATATTATCTAAACTATCTTAATGTTTGTTTTGTTGTTGTTTCAGCTAGTATGCCAGATCCTATTGAACATGCCACAGGCTTGGAACAAAGGGAAATGCTTGCTAAGGTTGCTGGCAATGAAGTAAGTAAAAGTTAGCATGTTTTGATTAAGCCTATACCGTAGGCTAGTTTAGATTATTAACAACCATGTTAATTTGTTAAAGAAGCAATTTTCACACACTTTATTTCAAGTGTTGGTAGGAGTGTTTCATTGCTGGAAACCAAGAAGTGCAAGTTCAATTTCTGTGGTGGTCACTGAGAAAAAAATAATTCCCTTTTGGCTTGGCCTACAGAGGCAGACAGATTCAAAGTTCTCACAATCTAAACATAAACATATTTATTTTTATTGACCATTGCGCTTAGGGATTCACTTATCAAGAAAAGGTTCAGACAAATAATTGTGTTAATAGGCAAAAGTTTATGCTATTTCTCTTAGGGAGAATAATTAAACGGAATATTAAATAGGCTATGTTTTATATTTTTAACATCTACGGCGGGCAATATGTGTTATATTATTAAAGCCTAAAAAAATTTTAGTGTATTTTCAGTTTTTCCGATGTGATTCCATTAATGAACTCGACCGAGATTTCCGTCTCTATTTTTTATATGTCAGTAAATTGTTTCAGGAAAGTACTTATGGTTTTGGGGTCTGCAAAAAATAAATAAATAATGTAGGTATTATTTCTTCAAAATCTGTCTAAATTTTAAAATTTTAGACAATTTTAAAATATTATTAAAATCTCTTGAGCTAAACTGATTAATGACCAAAAATAATGTCTTATTTTAAGGTATTTATTAATCACCGACAACAATTCTGGCTTTTCTATATCAATAAAACAAATCTGTGCATCTAGAGTTCAAATTTACATTGATTTTACAACCATAGTCAGTCCTCACAAATCCGGATTAATTGGGGCTTGCAGTTGTCCATGTTATAAATGTGTGGATTAAGTTACATAACTTATAAATATGGTAGCCCCTATTTCACATGTATTTCAGATTTAAATAGTCTATCAACCATAATACATACTTTAAAAAATAAGATTAGGGAAAATTACTAAAGGTTTTTGTAAATGATTTTCCTGAAAAAATTCTCATTTTTTAAATATAATGAAACAATGCACGTGCTCTAATTTGAGTAACTGATTTTTTCATTCTAAGCGCTCGCTACCAGATAATAAAAGTGCGGAGAGAGAAACTAAATCTATTTCCTCTTCCAATAGGCTTGCCTATTATTCAATTAAATCCTAAAATAATTGTAGGTCTATATTTTCTAAAAATGATAGGTCTGAAATTATCAGTATAAAAACCTACCTGCTAACTGGGCTGTTTTAAAACTGACTAGAAGAAACATATTTTTCGCTTCAACAAAAGTTTTTTTACTATTCTAAAACAAAAATGTTTTGTACATCAAGATAAAAAAACAAACACTTTTACAACTTTTTACAATGCATTCATAGGCTACTCTAAGACATAATAACACGAGAAATGTTTTATCGCTTTACGATATGTTTTTGTAACAACTTGCCAAAGTGAAGCTTTTGGAGATATTGCAATGAATGTCTCTTTTTTTTTGATATTTGGTTAATGTATTGTAAAAGATTTTTAAAAAGACTAGATGTTGAACTTTTTATTTGATTATAGTTTGCACCATCTTGAATAGAATATAATGTGAACTAGGCTAAGTAATGAATCACTGTCACATGGACAGCAGATAGTGCTATGTTAATGCTTGTATCACTTTTTTCTTGTGTATATTAAACACAAAATTTATGGAATCAAACTCACTTTTCTAGAAATATAATATACATTTTCAAAATTATGTTTATACCAATATATTTTGTTCCATTTGAAAATAATAATAATAATTTGAGATCTTAGTTCGAGCATTGTTGGCAAATGTCTCGTAGTGGTGCGTTGTTGCACAGGAGTTAATTGTCTGTAAGTTGTCTAAGGTCATGGATACTCTGTGAGGTAATGGAACATTACCCTGATTGGCTTATTTTTGGACTATTTGTTGAGCCAAACCTTCTCTACGCTGTTTGCCTCCCCCCGTTCTATAAATAACTTCAATAGGCCAATCCAGATTCTATATTACTTGATCTCATTATTGTTTTGAATCGATGTCAGAAGTTTCACAAAATCCTATTATTTGATATGGAAGACTAAATAACATTATTTTTAACAATAAGGAAGTGAACATAAAAAATATCTGTATTGCCGCTTGTCCTGATTAATTTGTATGGCAAGAGTTCTAAAGACGTTTAAAATACATGTATTTTTAGATTTTTGGTATGGTTAAAACACACAGACTTATTTACAATTTGGTTTGAATAATTGATTGACTTCATTAAGATATAAGCTGCAATATTAATAGTAAACAGAATATAACCTTTGACATTGATTGTTTCAGAACCCATTTGATATGAAGGTGTTGAAACGTAACGCAGGAACCAAAGATTGCCCTAATCAAATCCCATCGGCATTTGATTCTCGTATTGTCGGTTGCATCTGTGAAGAAGAGGCGACAACGGTAAATTGGATGTGGTTGCATCAAGGAGTTCCTCGCCGTTGTAACTGCGGCCACTGGTTTAAGCTAGTTTACAAGGCACCTGTCTAGAGTGCCACTAGATGAATATTAGTCAATACTGAATTGTTTCTTAGTTGATTATAAACGAATTGTTCAAATTGCAATTTTATTAACGACGTTCCAATTATTTACCAACTGTTAATAAAAAATATTGTGCACTTAAAATGGTTATCTGAAATTCCATTTTATGTTTCCTGACAAATTTCTTCCCTTTAATAAATATTCAGTTGAAATGATTTTTTTGTAAATAATTTATATTAATAAATAGTTAAATTATATTTGATTTGAGTTATTCATTTAGATAATATAATAAAATGGTGTCGTTAAGTTTTAACTAAATAAATATCTGTGATTATGGAGCATCAAATACAAAGAGGATCTGGGAATAGTACAGTAATTTCTCGAGAGCAATAAAGACACTACTACTGGTGGATTATAAATTATATTATTTCCTATTTTAAGAGGAAGTGAAAGGTGTATAAAACATTAGTGGCCCCTTGTGGCGAAGCAAATTCTAACAGATTATTGTATACTTTGACATTTTTACAGATATTCTAGATGAAGGTGCTTTTACCTAAACCCTGGTGCCATGCACATATGGCTAGAGTTTTTCCATTGTTTATACAATAGAGAGATATTAACCTAACCTAAAAAAGCTGTTGGTTGCTAAACAAAATTAACCAATTATAACTTTGCTAAGTTGGTTGGTTGCTATTTTAATAATCTCTATATTAATAGGCAAGCACAAAACTTGTTGTCCTTTTTTCTCAGCTTGTGTGCATCGTAGAAGAAATTCGCGCATACCGTTAGAAAGGTAGTGTCCTGTAGATGAGCAGAATCCCATTATAATTTACATCGGTCCTCAGGGATACGCCCCAGTAGCCCTCAAAGTTTCAATGTTAATCTTATGGAAGGTCAATCTTAAGGAAGAAGAAGAAATTTCTTTTGATTTTATCAGGGGCACAAAAAACAGCTGTTCGTCTGAAAAGCCTTAAAACAGCTGATTTTGATCAACAACTGATTTGGATCAAAAACTGAATATAATTTTAGGTTAGGTAAATCAAGCAATAGCGAAGCATTGCCGGGTCCACTAGTGAATATAAATGCATTCAACAAACATGTGTTGTTAAGCTTTTGATGTGAATCAGCTGTTTTAACTTTTATATGGCTGTGAGTGAAGCCATGAATTTTCACTATGTTTATGCTTTGAAATCAAAATTCGTTTCTTATTGTGCATTTATTTGTAGTGCACCTACAAATTTTTGTATTTGTATCTTAAGTAGTTTTTGCTCTACGTTGATTCTATGTCAGTCAGGACAAAGGCTCTTATATATACTAAGGGCTTTATTACCCCTGTTCACTTCTCTCAACAGTCCCGGTGGTGGCCAATGCAAACAAATTACAAATAAAAACACAAATTTTTTGTAATGTCTACAATTTTATTTTTCAATCGTGCCGACTATGTTTTCGCCAGTGACAAGACAGCTTATACAGACTAAAGAATATTAGAAAAAAAGTATATGCATGCAGTCGTGGGACCCCTGCCAGGAATGAAGTTCATCATGCCTTTTCTTCCATTCTTTTACCAACCTTAACGGCAACACACACACATAATTTGAATCTTTCCATTGCCGTTTATTATTAGTTGTTTTTTGTACAAATATTTACTGTTTCCATATGTTTAATGTTACTATAATAAAGGTGTAGAATTAATTGTAGCATCAAAGCTAAGATGGTAAACGCAGTTAAATGTCCAATCATTGTAAATACATTCAATAAACATAAAATGTTGGTTCATCAGTCTAAGGCTAAAATAAAGTTATTGTGTGTATGTTGAATTTATTTTACCTGTCTTAGGGCGTACATACAATAACTTTAGGTTAGGCCTAGACTTAAAATTACTTTCTAGGCCTAATCTAAAATTTTTGTATGTAGCCGTTAAGGCAGGTAGAATAAACTAAATATACACGCAATAATTTTAGGTTAAGCCTAGACTGATGAACCAACATTTTATGTTTATTGAATGTATTTCAGCTGGTGACGATAATATCTGAACTACGCTGGAGACGGAAAGATCGTTTCTTAATTTAAATTGATGAACCAAAACACATGTTTCTTGAATGTATTTACATTCATTGCCATAGCAACCAATTTGATAACACTTTTTTTCGTTACGCATTACATTTTCTATTTGTTATCTCCTAACCACAACCCGCGTTAAGGAACTTCATTCCAAAAAAGCGTGTTTAAACATTGAACAGTTACTCGCAACAAAGAAAAGGGGGTGTGGGGTACCTATTGTTGTAATGGGTTTAATTGATGGCGAGTTGGACCAAAATTCTACCAGATTGTTAAGTACACGGTTAGCATCTTTACAAAATAATCTCTTAATTTCTAACATTTCCAAGGAATTTAATTTCCTACTTTGATCACTGAATGGAGAAAGTTAACATTATTGTAAAAATCTGACTCTAAATGATGTTTTAAATGGTTAGAGAAACTAGAGTCATGACCCAACCGCCAACTTCTTTCATGTTGACTTAAACTACATTTAAAACTACGGCTTGTTTGGCCTACATAAGCTGCATTACAGATGACACAAGTTAGTTTATAAACACCACATTTTTTCATGTTATCCTTACAATTTATTAACATTTACCCTAAATTGTTTACAGAGGTTTTTCTTTTCTAAAAGATTACCAACAGCATACCTAACGTTACCAATGCTATGCTTCTTTAATGAAATTGGAAAGAAGCATTCTTTTCTAAAAATGCTATTATTGTACTATAATGCATAAAAAACTGAAATTTTAAAGCAAATGAATATCATGTTTAGTGAATTAAATTCTCAGTAATTGTTCATTTGAATTAAATAATTAATGTAAAAGTGTAAAATAATAAAGTCTTGCACAATATGATTGTCGTAGCGAGGGACTAGTGATAAAACATAACGCAATGAATGTTGAAACAGTGCTTAAGAGATTCAACTAATATTAGTTGAATAGATCCGACTGACTTGAGGATATTGTGCATCAGCAGTGACTAATCAACACACCATCAGAGTGAGCAGCGGAGTGGATATTGGACTTATACTAAGGAGCGTATACATTTGCTATACTTTTTGTTTATACAATATTCCTTTTCTACTTTTAAAATATTTAAAACAATACAAACATTATAAAAACATCAGTAAATTAAATACAATTTTGCAATACATCAAAAAACAAATACAGTATAGATTGAAATAAATGACGAGGATCCTCAGCATGAAATCATACCCAACTACTAAAAAGATCCAGACAACATTACTTGACTAAAGCTGTTTATAAAAGATGTATAATTTTGTAAACTTTTAATACTTTGGAGATTCATCAATTTAGCACCTGCTTGTGAAGGAAATTTACTGTACACATTTAACATATTGTGCTATCAAGCAGGATAATTACAAGCTTGTATAGTGCTGTAGTCATGTATGTCCGTATTCTGGACATGATCACATTTAAAATATAACAACACTTCAAGTATGTATATACATGGAAGTCTAAGTACTCCAAGTCTACCAAAATCACTTTTAAGTGCTGCCGTTAGAAGAATGGCCATCTTTTGCAGGACAAACAGTCTATGCATATTCTAAACTGATGAGTTCGCGTAGTTCAACTGATGAGGAGGATTCATGGATCAGATGCGGTATACGGGGTAAATCAGACCACCCGTGCACAACGTATAGCAATTGAACCAAACGAGCTACAGCCTTCGTTTTAGCTTAACCCCTCCTATTTCGACCCTAGAGAATTCAGTAAAGACGTTTTCAAAACTCAAGAATGTCCCAAAAGTAATTTTTTTAGGTACAATTTTCAAATGTAAAGGTAGGTTGAGTGAAAAAAAGTTTTACTTATCTTACTAAGTATGTACAGGGTGTTCCAAAAAGCAGTGTTTTACAGTTGGTTTTATTGTTACCACATAATATAGCCTACATAAAGCAAATATAGCCTACCAGGCGATGATAACCACCTAGGTTTTTCGCCTTTAAAAACCAAAAAATAAAATAAAGCAAATTTTTATCCTAGATTCATGAGAAGATACCCTTTCCAAAAATGTGCTTAATTTGCCCCTTAAAAGTCAAAAATTTTAGAAATATTTACAGTTTTGGAAAAAACAGATTAAAATTTTAAACATAAGCCCATAAAAGAATAGACAAACCACATAAGTACAGTTAGTTGTGTAATTTCTAAGTGTAAAATCCCTGAACTAATTTTGGCATTGATACCGTTAATTTGATAATTCCTGACTTATTATTTACTTATCTATAATAATTAAAAACCAAGCGATGTCCAACAAGTATTTTAAGAGTCCTGAGTTTTTGGGACAAGTAAATCATAGCTTAAAAGGGAATCATAGAAGAATATGAAATATACAAACAGCAAAAAACCGATTCTCATATTTTATTCAACAGCAAATCCCTATTCCAATCTCACACACTATTCGACATACTACAGCACTTTGAAAATAATACAGTTAATACCAGGAAGCATCTTACCGGCCACCAGAGCTTATCAGTTACGGCAATTTAAGTCCCTATATCGTCCAACAGTACAAGTTTAAACTCAACGCAAGTAGCACGTGCTAATTAGTTCCACACCGTCGACGTTATATGTTAATTTATATGTGTTCAATGTACATTGTAGTGTCTTTTATATATATGTGTAGTGATTTTATTTAATGTTTTAACAACGTTCCGAGTGCGCGAACCGCAACATTTAAAAATGACTGATAAATAGTTGAAACGGCCGTCATGATATAAGATTGACGAAAAACCAAAGGATTGTACGACAGCTTCCAAGAAAAGGTAATTATCGTTTAAAAACAATCCAGTTTAGGCTACCACATACAAAATATGAACCATTTTTCATTTCAGTCAGTAGTTGCTCAGTGTAGTTGTGTGTTCACACAGCTAGTAGTGTTAATATTTGTTTTAGATGTTTATAGTGATTTTAACATGTCAGTGTAATGGTGGATGTGTCAAAAAGTAATGCAGACAATGATGGAAATGCTACAGAAAATGTAGTTTCAATTACAGAGATTGGAAAAGGCACCATCTTTTTGACTGAGACGATTTGGAACTAAAAACGACTGGAGTTGTACAACTGTTTCAGGGGATTGCAGATTGCTAGTGGTCACACCGCTGGTACAACCGATGTACCACTGGCTAATAGCGGCTTTAGACGCAAGTTGGCTCTTCCCCTCCTTTAACTATAAACTGTAACATCAGTTATTGTTTATGTGCAAACCATTATTTAGCATGACCACTATCAACATAGATCCAGTGGTTCTTATTAATCTATGATTGTTAAATTATTATATAAGTTGGAGGGTACCTGTCACAATTTATTTTTCAGGAATAATACAGAAAGACACATCTTGGTTTATTAAGAGAACAATTAATTCTCACTCCAACGAACTACCTCACAAATTAACCTATTGGAGATACAGATACCGGCGCGTAAGCTGGCACTTGAGCAAACCTCTACTAACCTGAATGAAAACATCAGTACTCACGGGCGGGTATAGATAAACCAGTTCCAAAACGGTGTGGGAAAATGTTTATTTTCTCCACTTTTGTCCTTTCCCCACACCACCGCACCAGAGCGAGGTCAAGTGCCAGCTTACGTGCCGATATCTATACTTCCTATGTGTACAGTGACATACGATATGATTCTGAGATAGAGGAGGAAAACATGGACTCTAATTCCTAGGAGTTTCTTCACACTCTCAACCCGCTATGGTCTTTACCTAAAGCTCAAACCTCCAATAATGCTGCTTGTGTTTAATTTTGTTTCTTAGTTCTGTTAGTTATACCATTCAATAGAAAACTAACGGGCTAGAAAAAATACTGTAGACGTTTGTTTATAAAAATGTACTGTTGTTGAGTTATTCTAATTTAAATGGTCGCCATTGACAAACTATTAGGACAAGTTGATTACTAAGTGTTTACATTGCTAAGTACGGTACCATGCAAAATTTCAACTCAATCAGTTATGCTGTTATAGAGGTATAAATTATTTAGTAAAAAGACAAAATGGTGGATAGGCCTAACTGGTAAAAGAAGAGTTTCCGTACAGATGTTTATAGGAACTTTTTTATATTTTGACCCATGTAACCACCCTCTGATATGAATGCTTTGGAATACGTCTGTGCATGATTATGTTAATGTATGTAGCTATATGTATGTAAGTGTGTTTATATGAATTTGTGTAAGTAAATAAGAAATGTAATAACAATAGTTATATAGTTTGATATAAGCATATGTCTTTCGTAAATATGTAAATATATGGCAAAAAATATAGCAATTAAATTGTAGTTTATAGCTCGAATGCCTATTTATCTCTTTTTTTATTTTTGTTTGTTGATAAAATTGTTCAGTATATCAATATTTACAATAATTAATTGATTTGTTTGTCTATACTGGTTGATTTTTTTACTTATAAATCATCAAATAAGTCTGTTCACGCTTTTTTCTTTCTTATGTAGGTCTAAATCGCATATGTATTATGTGGTTCAAATTTATACATTTTGTTGTTTGTTGTGTTTGAAGGAATGATAGTGAATAAAATTGAAATATATACACTTGCCACACATAAAAACATTTCATACATTTTCGCCTTCACTCAAATGTAAAATTTAACTTTTTTATTATTTTTAAAGCAAAACACCTTCGCGGTTATGTTATTTGTGTTTTATTGTGATGCATTTTTAGTTTTCTTTATTCTGTTTGTTTAATTTTTTATTGGTGTTTTATTTATTCCCAAAGTTAGTTTATAGTTATCAATTAGTTTTAATTTTATGGTGATGTCTGTTTTTTCTTCTTGTTACAAATTTTAAGATTGTTGATTATTTTTAGTTGTGACTTTAATAAGTGGTTATTTGTTCTTTGTTCAGGTTGTTATTTTTGTCAACTGGTTTTGATTGCCATTAGTTAATTTCTTTTGTTTAGGTTTATTAAACAATTTTTGTGTCTACAATTTAATAAGTGACACAAAATTTAAACGTAGAAGAACTTTTAAAACAGAATTCAATATTAGATCAATTAGGCACGTATCCAAGGGGGGGGGTCGCCTCCAAAAAAACAAGGTCATCCTGCCAATAAATAAATATTGAGCTTGACTTGTGAGAAGATATACTTGATAAAATAAACTTTGAACACAAAATCACACAACTAATCCGTTTACTAACTCAAACACATTTCAACGACAAAGTCGCCATCTTCAGTGCTGCACGAGCTACAATAGTCAAACTATAACTAATCTAATAGTGTTTCATATCCCGTATTTATACAGAATTCAAAGGGGCGTGTAACGTAGTCCCACTAATGTAACGTAGTCTTAAGCCACATCCCTTTGAATTCTGTACAAATACGGGACATGAAACACAGAGAGATTAGTTATAGTTTGACTATTGCAGCTCGTGCAGCACTGAAGATGGAGACTTTGTTGTTGGAACGTATTTGAGTTAATAAATGCATTAGTTGTGAGATTTTGTGTTCTAAGTTTATTGTGCAGCACTGAAGATGGCGACTTTGTCGTTGGAACGTATTTGAGTTAATAAATGTATTAGTTGTGAGATTTTGTGTTCTAAGTTTATCGTGCAGCACTGAAGATGGCGACTTTGTTGTTGGAACGTATTTGAGTTAATAAATGTATTAGTTGTGAGATTTTGTGTTCTAAGTTTATTCTATCAAGCATCCTATCCTGCCAATGCTTATTGCAGCGAAAAAAGTGAATTTCGTCCTCCATAATAATAACTGGAAATTAAAGAAAGGTTTCGTAAGCAACGATTTTTACATACAGTATTTTTTCAGTACTGTTTTATAATGCAGTATTTTGCCTACAATTAACACCCTTCTACGTATTCTTGTCACACTCTTGATGCCAATGCAGAACAGTCTTTTCTCGACTTTAAGAAGAGTTAAGACGTGGATACGTTCACGGATGGGAGAAGAGAGATTGAATGGTCTAGCGCGCTGATAAATATACATCATGACATATTGTACTAATTATACACAAAGTTATTGATCAATATGCTAAGAAAGGAGGTTAGATTTTGTTTTAGAAAAAAAATCAAGTATTTTATGTAACAGTAAGTTATTAGTCAAGGTTCAATTTGAAAGAATTCCTTTTCAATTTGTATGGTCGAACATTTCGTTTAATGGTTGTAACACAAAATCAACATGTTCAAAAATATGTCACATTATTTTTATAACCTAGTTTGCTGTTGGTAAAAGATAATTAATCGGATTTTTGTTAAAAAATATCTTTAAGTATGGTAAAGTCTTGAAACCATGTAAAATGGCCAGTTTAAAAGTTGTAATTTTCAAAACTTTCCCGGTCCTCTGGGGGTATGGAATATTGATATCCCAGACCCCAGTATTCCGCCCCATTTAAAATGTGTTCCTGGATCCATGCCTGAGATCAGTAAGACTAAAAACGATGGTGTTTCATTAATTATTTTAAAAATCGTTTTGGAAGATGTCAAATCTTAGTATGAATGTATTAATTAATTTTAGAAATGATTTTAAATTAAATATAATATGAATCATCCCAGACACTATATTTAAATAATGTGAATCAATGTTGCAAACAATTATCAGCTGATTTTCTTTTATACTTTTATCTTTAAAAATATAATGATTTGATAAAACAATAGTATCATTATTTATATGCAATATTAGTACGAATATTATTTTAAATAAATGTTTGCACATTATCAGCTCAGTTGACCTTTAAAGTTATCGTTACATATTTTTCCTATTTACAAATACATGGATTGTTATAAAAACATATATTATATATAAACACACTTGATAACATTTTCAGATTATTTGTGAACTCCCTTTAACGCAGATATAGTAAAAGTTAGAATTTGCCCAAAAGATTACAGAAATAGAGCACGTGTTCGAGGAAGGTTGAAAGACGATTTAAAAGCACGACTATTCAGTGCGGTGATAACAGAATACCTCTTTTATGTTACATTTCCAATTTTCTGTGATTATTCCAAAGGACAGTATATCGGAGACAGGTTCAAGTAAAGGGAAGTTTTAATAGCATTACAAATAATGAAGTAAACTATCGTAATAATTATTTCCATAGGTTTGTTGGATTACTTTAATGGATCAGTCTCCGTATTGTTTCACATTTTGACAAAAGAGTCTCTGAAAATAGAATAATTCGTCCACGCAGCTGATCCGCTGACATGAGTTGAGCGAATTTTCAAAATTAAATTTGTATATTTTAGGGATTCACCCAACAATGTGAGAAATTGGTTTACTCACGAAAGCACTGAATATTAATGGAATTTGTTGTACCTAAGCCTCTAGCTTCGACTCACGCTTTTTGAGTTTTTGCACCTCGACCTTGAGGCCTCGGGTCATGGACTGCTTTGCTTCGCTCGCAACGTACAAACTCGGCTACGGCCTTGTATCAGAAGATGCCACGTGGATTTGAACCGGGTTCTTTTATGGTATTTTATATTTTGGTCGATTTTGGGGGATCCAAGCGAGCTATAAGGTCGTGTAAAAAAGCAGAATGTGCATAATAATAGACTTCATTCATTTTTTTATAAAAAACAATAAAAAAGTTTCATTCTAGTACGGAAAATCTAAAAAACGTGCTTCCAATTATTGGATTTTTTGGCTAACGAACTCATCCTAGCGACTCGAACAACCAAAATGTGTACCAAATCGGATTTAAAATAGAATAAATCGGTAGAAAGCGAACACATATTTATAAAATTTTATTGACACCCCAAAACATGTCCTGGGGACCATGGTCGGTGCTCATTTACTACCAACCTTAGGTCTCACCATAAGGATAACTGCAATAGCTCATCTTTCCCATGGAAATTCACCAATAATGGTTGCATAATGTGGCGTAGAATTCTCCTGTCAATCAGTCACTAGCATCTTAAGTCACTTTGTATCCTATCATGAGTTAAGGATGTGCAACACCAGGACATAACAGTTCGGTACAGCTATCTGCAGTTTTATAAACCTTTTTGAAGATAAACTGACGTAACTTGCAGGAAGTGTCCATGCAAGTACAAACTAAAATTTGTAGATGACAGAAAAGGTAAATTATACACTTCTCTTAAAGATATTTGCCCACAAACCAGTTGAAAACATGATTTCCGTTGAATTGCATGAAAGCAGTCAAACATAAGGATGGCTTTTGATATCTACTGACTATACATTGGAGTTTTGTGAAAAGTTACCTGTTGTAAGTTGTATCCATACGGTCAAAATTAAAAAAGCCTGTCATTAATAAAAATGTAAGAGTTTACTAGGAATATTCTAGTTACACTCGAATGCCTTGCTAATACAATAGCACACAGCCATCCTTCTCAAGACTGAGGTTGTATTGTACATCTTTGACCGTAAATAATGGTTTCTCATTTGATTTGGTTTGCAATTCTACAGAAGAATCTCAAACTCGCAAATGAATAAACCACTTGGTTTGAAGTAGTAGTAGAAGCTATGTCGGAACATGTGTCTTTTAACCTCCCTGTCCTTGTTTTGTTTCTCGGTCCTGAAAGTCATTATTGTTTCGATAGTATACTTTAATACACTCTGCCACATATTTTCCTTTTTTTTTTCATACCGGTACTGCTTAGATTTTCAGATTTGGTGGTATCAGTGGTAAATAGGGGAATTGTTGTACAACTAGTTTTTTCCCACTGCCTATCAATTTAATCCGTAGCCTATTACTTGTAATTTCTAGTTGAAAAAAACATGTACACAAGATAAGGGGGGCAACAATGTTACTGGAAAGTGTTAAATTTAATTATAATATCAATATAAAAATTAAAAGACAAAATAAAACAAAAAGTGCTACAAAACAAAGTTGACAGTAAACCCTCCGTCCCCTTCTTACCACCCCCATCTCAAAACTTAGTATTAGACAGATTTATAGCTTGTGATACATCAAATTAAAGCTCTTTAAAAACCAAGAATTTCTGTAATAAGAAAATAAAAATTGGTTACGCTCAGAATAAACTCGAATTAATAGCTACAATCGTATCTTGAAGATTCGAGAGCTATATTTATTCTTTGATATATTGTACACAAATTATAATCTCCAGAACCAGACCACTGAATTCACTATTTGTTACTTGAAAATTATTTATTACAATCGACATAGGAATATAATGTAACCTTCGGCAACCCACGCAAATTCTCCGTAAGCTGTAGGATCAAATTTAAAAGAAGCAGGGGGCAAAGACGGGTAACGCAGCTAGTTTTAAAAAAATAACACTTATACGCATGTATTCTAATATTCTGGAACTGCACAATGGATATCCCAAGAGATGGTTACAAATTCAACAAATTTCTCTTTGATCAAATTAAATGTTGATAACAAACAAAACATTTATTGACTTTGGTCATGACCCATAAAATATAATAAATAAATGATGAAATTTTATGTAGTTAAAGTACAATTCATCAGTTTTATCCATCTGTGATCCTCTGGCCTACAGAGTAAACTCTAAGATAATTCAAGGTTATCTCAAAAAATAATTTATATAAACACGTAACACGAATAATAAAACCGCAGATCTAGTAATTTCCTTGACAAAGTAAAATGGCAATTCCTAAGCTTTGGATTTTCAGTGTGCTATTTTTTGCAGCTACAGTAAGTATTACAATTCTTTTGTGTTTTTAGATTTTATATTACTGTACTATTAATTTGATTTTAAAACAGGTCTCCCTGAATTGGTATATCAAATATAAGAAATTTTGTGAAACAAAATAATTGAGAGACACTTAGAAATATAGAAATTGCACATACTTAATTTTTAAATACAGAGAAAAGGCAAATTTTCCATGGTGAATTTTAAAGTTTAGATAATGTAAATTTCAAGAAACATAATAACAATGAATGATAATTAATCTTAATCAATTTTCAAAATCCTTTTTTTTTACATTTATCTTGTATGTTTAGGGTTTATTTGCAATTTTTTTTAAAGCTTAGTAACAATTAATTTAAAGAAGAGAAAGGAATAATCAGTTATGTTTAACAGGTAAATTTGTTCTTGATAGAATAACACCTACACAAAATTCCCACAAAAGTTATTTAGTGCAATACCACCCTCTTCAATCATGATGAAGCTACAATATTATGTTAGCTATAGTTTGATTATTGTAGGTAGCTTGTGCGTCACCTAAGACGGCAAGCAATGTCCTACAAAGACCTGTACTGTATACCATCT
Source organism: Philaenus spumarius (assembly GCA_018207615.1). Taxonomy (NCBI): domain Eukaryota; kingdom Metazoa; phylum Arthropoda; class Insecta; order Hemiptera; family Aphrophoridae; genus Philaenus; species Philaenus spumarius. The sequence continues at coordinate 292,144 of JAGFPH010000732.1, forward strand.
CACAACCCAAGCTCAATATTTATTTGTAAAATAATAAAGTTTTAAAAACTTTTACAATTGATTTGACTGTTGGGTAATTTAATATGTTGAAGAGATTTACTGAATTCAATAATTTCAAATTAAGAACAGTTTCAACTTCAACTTAACATCTTATCTTACTTATAAGCTAATTATTTCTATTTATATATTTAATCAATGTTTTGTTATTATTTTACTTTCACTAATCAACCCAATGGACAAATATTAGTGTGTGAGGAAGAAAAATGTATTTTCAATTGTAAACCATTAAATTTATATTATACTACAATACTGGTTTATTCATGCCATGTTTTAGTACAGTACATTCAATGTCACCATTACTTCTCAATTTGTCAAAAACAGTATTAACAGGTACAAACAAATCTTTTTTACTTTTAGTAATTTTCTTTAATGCGAACGTTAAATTTGGGTTTGATAATTTCACATCACAATTATTAAATTTTAATATTTCTCTAATAATACTCTCCAGTGTTATTTTAGTTTGTTTATTTACCTTCTATTTGTTTGTTGGATAACATTTGGCACAATTGTTTCTAATTTTTACTTCCGTATATTGTATTACTATTCGATTCCTTAATCCAAATTTCTCATAATTGTGCATTATTTTTTTAATTTAACTTCAAACACATTGGTATATTAAATTTCCATTAATTTTATACTTGCATATTTTGTATGATCCTATAATCTACAGGTAAAATTAGAAAAATTCTAATAATTACCAAACCCCTTAATTCTATCACATAGACCTACCATACTTTAATATAGCACATATTTCTTAGGCAGTATTTTAGATGAGGGGTAGCGTTATTTGACTCCAAAGCATGTAATAGCCTTACTTTTTCATAAAGGCTGTCCTCGTCAAAAGTTTTACTTTTTTTTAACAAAGTCTCAAATTAGATTTTTAACGCTGTTAGACATGCTTAAAAAGCCTTTTAACCCAGTACAGATATTTTAGAATTTTGTCTGTAGGAAATTATTTATGTCTTAAAGGAATTAAATAAACAAATAAATAAATATAATAAAATAAATATGGTGGACAAAAAAACATTAAAAGCTAAATTATTTGAAAGTTTCTTCAATAATTATAATAATCGTAATAGGAACAAAAACTTTAGAGTAGCCTACAACAGTTCAACTTTTAATACCTAGACAAATATTTTTGAAAATCTTATTGTCTACTATACTGTAACTATTTGCCAAAAGTGAAGGTTTTTGAGGTACTGTATCTCATGAATTTACCTAAAACTCCAGTGCCAACGGTGACAAGCCAAACAATGCATTGTGTTTGACTTTCACTTCTCTCTCACTTAAGGTCAGGTCAAGGCCCCCCCCCCCCTTCAACTTAATCGCAACCCTGCAATGCTTTGAGACCAATAGCGTAAGTTAGTGTAATTTATAGTGTAAATATTATAAATTCTAAACAATTCCTTGCCTTGTAAAGCTGATAGAAGTAAATTATTTAACTTTTATGTTTTTACCCTTCAAACTACAAAAACATAGGGGAGGGGGGCTTGAGACCCTCCTTGTCCGTATTGATAGACGCCCATGGTTTGAATACGGTTAAAGATCATGTATGTTCATGTAGTTCATGTTCAAGCAATAACAGCCTGTCGGCGCTTGTTCGCTTTAAAACCAAAATAGATACATTTATTTAAATAGTTCACAGCAAGGCCATAGCCAGGGGGGGGGGGGGGGTTAGGGGGTTGAACCCCTTAGCTCCCGAAATTTAGTAGTAAAAATTAATACTAGGTTTAAAAGTGCAAATTAAATTATAAAATAGACAACACGACAGAGGATTCAGCAACATATACATCATTGATTACACTACAACGTACAATACACACGGATGCATTACAGCCTTACTCTCTTGTGAGCTTGATCTTATCTACAATAAGAAAACTATGAAGGTTCAACAAAAATACTTTACTCTAACAAAACACGCAATGCATTGTGTATTGAAAATACTCCCAATACGGCGGTTGGCAATGCACTGTGTGTCGGCCGCTTCTCATAGTGTTCAGTGTCAAGCTCACATGTGCGTCCTTAGCAGCGAACGTGTTAAAAGGGTTTAAATTCAAATCCCCGGTCCTGACCTGACCCCCCCGAAAAGTTTTCCTGGCTATGGCCTTGGTTCACAGTAGATTCTAAAGAATAATGTAAATAAAATCTAAACAACATTGTGTGTACTTTTAGTGCTTTGCTGAGGAACAGTCACTGGAGGCTTTGTGGAACAGCACCAGTAAAGACGTACACCATGCGAAGGAACACATTGATCATATGCTAACACTAACTCTTACCCCAGAAGCTCAACAGAAAGTAGGCGACAGTGTTAAAAGTGCCTGCGATCATTTCTCAACTGAATTACAGACACACGGAAATGAACTTCAGTCTAAGGTAAACTGATTAAATAAAATAAAATATAGTTTATATGCAATAACTACTTTAAGAATATATAACAGTAAAGAGTATCAGCTGAGTGTTTGACCTTGAAAGAACCGATCAGCAGGGCAGTTGAGAGATTAGGAATTGAGGATCACATCTGTAAACAGCTGACATTTAACGGGGGTAAAAAAATCAAAATGTATCGGGTGTTTAAAAATGAACATCATGGTTTAAGCCTTTATACTATTTCTTACATTTAACTTACAATTATAAATAACACATCAAATGAAAGAGCAGCTCAAACAGTTTTTCCTACGTTCAATGTGAGCATCATTCGTTACACGGCACACATCTAGTCAAGTTTGTCACAAATCTTGTTCAGTGTGTCTGGAGTAATTGTTGCAACAACAGCTTCATTCCTGTTTCTTGAGTCGGGTAGGTCAGCTGGTAGCGGAGGCAAATGATCCTTTATGAATCTCCAAAGATAAAAAACAAGACCTGTCATCCGTCCCCTTAAGGTCGATTGAGCAGTTGGCATATAGTGTTGTTTAACCAATCGCGTACTGAGTCACCAGTTGACTTCTGTGGTTCAGCATCTTCCAATTGAGGAAAGAGCCATAGTTGTATAGTATATCAATAAGAAACACCAATTTCAGTTGTTTCATCGAAAAAGGTGTTTAAAAAAATGACTTTTTTAGTAGGTAGTTTTACTTGTTAACGGTCTAAAAAGATCGAAACAACCGGTTGTGATTTAATAAACAGTGTGTGGGTTCCAACAGCGTGTTTATTACGATTAACTTCACACAAAGTGAAAGCGTCAAATTTCAAAATTATTCAAATAAATTTCAAAAATGACAACACTGAAAAACGGGGATTTTAAAAACCAATCCACCAGTGCTTTCACTTTTTTTACCTTTCATGCATACAGTACAAAGTCAAAAACATTTTTGTAGGCAGGCTACTCTTTACCATTTTGTATAATGTTTACTTGCGATTACTGTATTTAAAATGATGTATTTGATTATTCATTTCATTGAATATTGTGCAAAACAAAATATATTGTCATAAAACAAATATTTTAATACAATGAATTAATAAAAGTTTTATAGACAAAATGTGTTTAAAATTAATGTTCATAAAAATGAATGTTAATAGAAAACGAAAGCTAAAATGGTATTTAAAGAAACGATCATTCTATCATTTTAAACTATGAGAAAAATCTAATGAAATCTCCCAATAAACAATGTTTTCAATTCCAGTCTCAAGGAAGTCACAAGGCTGAATTAACCACGGCAGCGACCGATGCCGCATCGCATTTCAAAACCTGGTCCGACACTCTAAAAGGACTGAGCGGATCCGATATAAGACAGAAAAATACTGAATACTTTAAAGCCGCCGATTTGGTTCTCGCGGAATCAAAGAAACTGATCGACGTCGGTCCTTGCGATGAAATTGCTCCGATTATCCGAAACGCTTTAAACGAGCTGAAAAATGACTGCAACAATTATCAGGTACGTGACTCTTTACGCAGGAAATTTATTTGATATTTTGGGATTTTATCTGTTTTGTGTAACTGATTTTTAAAATGTATCGCATTATTTGTACTGTAGAACCAATTTCATGCTGCCGTGGGTCCACACGAACCACTAGCTGGTGCCGAAGGAGGCCATCATCATCATCATGCAGAAGGATCAGCACACCAACATAAACACAGTGATGAGAGCAGTAGCAGCGAAGAACATAAACATTAGAAGTGTTACTGCCGAAGTTTGTTGCTTTAAATGTTTGTTTTTCTTCTTTATTCTTGATTTGTATATGAATTAAAAGTAATACTTCACTATGTTTTAAATTGTTACATGATGACTAACCCAAAAATTGAATCCAATTGTTTTTGAAACCTTTTCAACAAGTCTACTTTTTTCAGTTATTGAAATGTTGAACATGTTGACATGAATTGTATTGTGGTGATATAAAATACACAAGACTTAGAATCATTTAAATATAAGCTATCTGTTGAGTTATACTATGCCTATTAACATTTAGGATAAAACTAGTAAGCCGTCGTGAAAAATCGCAGGCAGATTAATTAGCAACACATCAGAAATACGTAATTTAAAAAAAATACTATTTAAAAACAACAAACTTTATGTAGGCCTACCAAACTATTCTGAGGGGATTTTTAACTCGGTAAATGTACAATAATTGTACAATTTGTGCTTACAAGCAGGGCCGGAACTAGGAGATTTGTCAAGGGGGGCAAAGATCAGTTTGCAAACCCCATCCCCCTCCCTCCCCCCACTATTAAAATATAATACCTCTATAAGCTATTTTTTTTAGATGCGGTAGTTGAAATTACACACCATATTATGTATGTTATGGAGAAGTTTTATTTATGAAAAACACTTATTTATTACATTAATACACTTATACAAGACTTAATACAAATAATTTTGTTGTATTTGTAACTCAATTGCGACTACGCAAAAAATTATGTCTAAAATGTCAGTTTAGCTTGTTTCTAAGTTAGAATGTTAAGTATTGTATCTAAAATTGAATTCTTCGGGCCTTCTTAGCTGCAAATGTACTGATGATGTCATCGAAGTTGATAAGGGAAGCTAGTTGGTGTTCAGTTGATATTATGCTTAGATTAGAGAGTATCTCCTGTCCCATTGTACCTTCTCATGTAGTTTTTTCCCTCTTGAGCCTTCATCTTCATTAACATTAGATTTTTTTTTAAACTTCTAATTTTGGTGTTTGTGACAGCACATCGCTTTCTTTCTTCTTTTTTCTTTGGAAAGTTTTCTATACTCAACTCCACTATGTCGTTTTCTGCCATCCATAATTTGGAAACTGATAAAAACGCAGCTCAAAATTTAAAAAATTATTCCGTTTTCCAAACAATGATAACTAACCAACACTCCGAACACTACTAACTAAATGTAAATGAAATAAAACAACTGTCGGTTCGTAGAAACACAAGCAGACAACACAACTGTAGCCATGGCCCAGTGTCATTTTAAGAGGTAGAGGGTGGCGCATCGAGTCAAGGCCACACTGTTATCCCGCCCACGACCCCGCTGTTGAGCGCTCAGGCTACTAATTCATACAAGTAGTAGGCATAACACTCACTCCAGACCCTTGAGCTGTGTTAATTCTTGTGTCTTATAAGACTTAAGAATTAACTTGGTATATACAGTATAATAAAGTTTACAAATTATGCAAAAAAAACAAATAAAATTAAACAATATTGATTGTGATATTATTATTTTGAAAACGTTTTTAATAACTCATTATTTTTTATAAACGTTTCAAATTTTGCCGCCCCCTGAAATCTGCCGCCCAGGGTACGTCCCCCTCCTGTTTACAAGTGCAATTCTGCTATTATCAAATAGTTAAGTTTGAAATGACTCGTTCCATTTCATAACAGTATAAAGTGTGTTTGACTCGGGTACCGCGAGGGACGCCAAACCCCTCTTATTAGATGCAGCTAGTCTGCACCCCCCGTGCGGGGTCTACAAATCTGTTAAAGTTTACCATTGGCTTCAAATACAGTACATGGCTTACAATTTCAAACTGTTGAAAGCATACTTGAATCAACTGTACTGAATACTGCGCTACTTGGTTTACAATATATTCTGTTCAAGGCAACAAGAAATATATATCTATTAATTAATTGTTTCTAAATAATTGACACTCAAGTTTTTATGGGGTTTTCATTAGGAACGGCAAGTTCAGTCTCCAAAGCAATACTGTCATCTGTATTTTCTTTGAGAAGTTGTACTTCTGCACCAATCATTTAATAGCATCTACAGTAAGGAATTTGATTTGCAGTTTGGCATCAGGTTTTAACATAGTCTAACTTCCGGTGAGCTCAAACAAAGGTGTAAATCGTGGTTTGTGCCGTTTAAAATAATGGAGATATTTTCATTCTCCTTTAAAATGTTATGTCCAATTATGAAATTAACCCAAGAATCAGGAAGAACAGATACTTTAATGTTTAAACTCAGATGATAGTTACGCCTAAAATTGTGCACGATAATGAATTTTAAAGTGTGGATATTAAGGGTTAAGAGTAAATAAATATATCGTGCAAACTGTTCACCAATGTAAACTGGAAGAGCTTTCACTATCAATTGGAAGCTTTTGCTCCATGTTGATTCTAAGTTACATCAACTAAAGAATGTGTAAAGCAAATAGGGGTGATATCAGAAACAACACACTAGGCTATTGTGTTTCTAAAATAAAAAACAGAACACAATTCTCACAAAGACACGTTTAATTGTCAAATGTGTTTCAACTCCAAAGTAGGCATTTTCAGTTACATATAAGCTACAACTAAATCATAACTAAGGAAGACAAGGTGTAAGCTACATATTTATATTCCCTCTTAGTTTACAAACAAAATACCCATATTTTTCACACAATTTACAAATTTTTACTTTTGATAAACCCAAATTTCTAGGATGATTAAAGGGAAGGGACTGTGCGTCCATACAAAATAGACCTACTGCAATAAAGATTGATTTTTCTAACATAACATGTCTATAAATATTTGTATTAGGCCTATTATAAATATTCTAATTTCTCAAGCTTCAAAATCAGATTCTATAGGCCTGTATAGAATATATGTTGATGAATATATGTTAAGAATTCAATAGTAGCATACACTATAGGCCTACAAGATTAGCATATATATAGCCCTAAATTATTAATTTTACCGGTTGAGATAAAAGTTATGCAACTTAGAAAAAACTGTAAGCGTACAGTAAATAATAATTGCAGAATTTGCAGTAGCCTAATTTGTTATAATAAATGTTCAAAATGTTTTTAATTTGTAGCTCTGTAGATATCAATTTGTTTTACATTTACCACAGAGGGCAACAACTGGAGACAATAAATCAATATTTTGTCCTGTAATGATGTTCTAAAATAACGGAAATAAACGGTACCAGTTAACTGCCACATACTTTCTCCCAGTTGAAACTTTATACTGTACCTTCCCAAGAGTAGCATAGGAGATGGTTATTTAGAATTGCAAAAGTAGGAAAATGTTACCATGGAAAATATTAGATGCATGTAACACACATACATATTATACTAGCTGACCCGTTCGGCGTTGCCCGTGGTGGTTAGTATTTTCAGTCTTTTTACCGTAATAATTGTATTCTTTTTAAGTGTTCATTGAATACCCGTGCGTATCCTACTATGTGGTCATGAAAAAAACGACTACGCTATTTAGGAAAGCACTGAAAATGGTATTCCTGTAAACTATACTATCTAACACGAAAAAGCTTTAAAAATATCGTTTTAATTTAAAGTTTTTACTAAGTTTGACTTTCACTTAATTACATTGGCAATGTTGAGAGCATATAGGATATTATGGTAGGTTTCAACTTCCGCTTTATCAACAGTCAAGGCTTTTTTCTATCTAATTTATCCCGCAGATTCTTCCACCCTACTCAATTGTTAGGACCTCTCTGTAAACTAAATTCCTGGTTTTCCGCTCAGGCTGAAGGATTACCAAGCTGTCCGGAGAACTGACTCTGGAGCACGCAACGTACAACTGTCCATGAGAGAAACAGTCACTCCGCAGATCTATGCCAGCTACTTTCAAACTCTGTCCCTGTGCCTTGTTAATAGTCATAGCGTAGCAAAGTGCAATTGGGAACTGCAGCCGTTTAAATTGAACTTGGTAATCAGTAGGGATGAGAGGAATGCGAGGGATGAAAACAGTTTCTCCCTGGCCAATGCCTGTGAATATTGTCGCTTCACCTGAACAGAGCTGTCACCTGCAATCTTGTCCCATTGCACAGTTTTGGAGGATTAAGGTTACGCAACAGCATTATTGGAGCACCGATCTTAAGGAGAAGGATATGAGGTGGTAATCCTGGTGGATTGAGGCTGTGCAAAAACTCCACAGGATAGTGTACAGCATCTTCAACATCCACCACTGAGTCCACAGACTCATATTTTATTTTCTCAGTTGAGAGCTTCTCCAATAAATTCAGGTTTATAGAAATTGCTGAGTCATTGGTTGGAGTGAGAATAGCTCTCTCTTTTAGCCAAGAAGCATCGTGACTTTGGGTTTGACAAATATCGGGATATACTTGGTCAATTAAGCTAATAAGATCTTCCACCACAAAGCAAAGGTTGTCAGGTATGTTTATTTTTCCTTCCTTTTCCTCCAACTTGCCATCACCAATATTTAGAAGTAACTTTGAAAACTCCTCTGCTCTCAAGTCACCCTGAAGATGAACACGCATATTCATTTTTAAGGACAGGACTTTAACTTTGGGCCATAAGATTGATGACTTGAGACAGGCCTTCACCTCATCCGCTCGTGTGCCCCACGATACCACAGGTAAGGTCTGTCTGAAGTCACCAGCCAGAAGCACAGTCACCCCACCCATTATTTGGTTATGGTTCCGTATGTCCTGGAGTGTTCTGTCTAGTGCCTCAACAGCTCCTTTGTGTGCCATCGTGCACTCGTCCCACACAATAAGTTTAGTATTTCGTAGAACCTGAGCCATTTCACTTTGCTTAGAGATGTTACAGATTGCAGACTCACAGCAATTAAAATTAAAAGGCAACTTGAAGGCAGAGTGAGCTGTCTTGCCTCCATCAAGCAATGTAGCAGCAATCCCAGAAGAAGCAACTGCAATCGCAATGTTTCCTGTACTCCTAACAGTGGCCAGTAACAAATTAATTAAAAATGTTTTTTCGGTGCCACCAGGAGCATCTAGGAAAAACAGACCCCCAGAGTGTGAATCTATGCTGTACATGATCTCATCGTAAGCTTTCTTCTGTTCTTTATTAAGTTTTATGATGTTATTAGTAACTACTTCGGACAGATGAATGGTGTTATAAGCTGACTCCCTAACAAAAATCCGGTTGGTTACTACAGCTCTCTGCTCTCTTATTGGTGATGGAAGACCGTAATGTTGGAGCGGATGGCCAGACGTGGCCATGACTATGTCTTCAAGAAGGACCAGACAATCATTATATACAACTTCCATAACCAACTGGGCACCACCGCTTTCTCTTTCAATTTGTATTATCAGGTCTAAACATTTCAAATCTAATCAGTTGAAAGAAGCAACTCTAAGAGAAATGCCAGCCGCCAATTTTTTAATGAGTTTTTAAATCTTATATTTAGGGCCGATTTTTAGCTAAAAACAATAACCGTTTGCTTATTTTGTATACCATAAGCACCAAACATTTGAAAAGAAGGAATGTAAGAAGCCTCAGCTCGTTTCACCTTTGTAATTTAGAGAAAAGTTTAATTTTGTATTTTTTTTTCATAATATGATTAAACGCAAAAGTTTTTCCAAAATATTTCTTAGTGAGCACCTATAACATATGAGGAAGCTATATTCCAAGTTTCATTGCAATCCGTTCAGTAGTTTTTGAGAAATCGTGATGAGTGAGTCAGTCAGACAGTCAGTGGTATTTAACTTTTATATATATAGATAGCTGCCCGATCCGGCTTTGCACGGATAGAACAAATCAAAGTTAAATGTATAATAATAATAAAAATATATCAATAAATATATTACACTATGTATTTCTCATGGGGATTTTCAGTAACTTTCACCCCCAAAAACCCCCTATATTTTTGAATTTTTAAAAAAAATTTCTTAGCGAGCACCTTTGGCCCTAGAGGAAACTACATACAAAATTTTATTCCAATCCGTCCAGTGGTTTTTTTTAATAACCGACCCATCCCCAAATCCCCTAAAATTTAAAATTATGTGAAAACATTTTTTAGCGAGCACCTAGGGCCCTAGAGAAAGCTAGATATCAAATTTCATTCCAATACGTTCGGTTGTTTTTTTTAGTAACTTTGACCCCCCAAACCTCTTAAAATTTCGAATTTTTTGAAAACCTTTCTTAGTGAGTAGGCCTACCTATGGCCCTAGAGGAAGCTACATACCAAATTTCATTCCAATCCGTTCGGTGGTTTTTTTTTTTATAAATTACCACCCCCCCTAACCCCTCAAAATTTAAAAATATTTTTAAACTATTTTTAGCAAGCACCTAGGGCCCTAGAGGAAGCTTGATATCAAATTTCATTCCAATCCGTACGGTGGTTTTTTTTAGTAGCTTTGACCCCCTAAACCCCCTTAAAATTTCGAATTTTTCGAAAATCTTTCTTAGCGAGCACCTATGGCAATAGAGGAAGCTACATACCAAATGTCATTCCAGTCCGTTAAGTAGTGTTGGAGAAATAGTGATTTAAAAACTTTACACCCACAAATCCCCTTAAAATTTCGAATTTTTTAAAACCCTTTCTTAGCGAGCACCTATGGC